>PVJS01014496.1:0-40299 GCA_004027185.1 Glis glis
GAAAACAATAGAGCTAAGAACAAATCTATTGAACAAAGTTGGAAACATAGACTACCAGATATCAATGCTATAATAAAGAATAAAAATTAATAATAAGAAGAAAAATCAAGTTTGAGCAAGGATAAAACTATAGTATTTAAGACAGATTATGACTGGCACAAAGATAGATAAACATAAAAGAGAACAGGCTAGAGAATTTAGAGTCAAATCCACAAATGTGTTGTCATTTAATTTCTGTCAAGCTAATAGTGTCATCTGAACATCAGGCCAGGGGTAAATTTTTCTGAAAATGGTGCTGGGTCACTTACATATCCAAATAGATAGAAAAAGTCTTGGCCTCCACTTCATACAATGTGCAAATGCAAATCGTTGATGGATTGTAGATCTAAATGTAAAAATTAAAATAATAAACCTCATAAATCTGTAATATGCAAAGATTTTTTATAAAACACAAATAGCATGATATATAAAGAAAAGTAGTAAGTAAAACAATGATATGATTACAGTATCTGTTCACCAAGAGACATCATTTTTTAAAAATGGAAGCCATAGAGAGGGAAAAGATACAATATAATTGTGTACAAATAGAAAAATCAATAGAAAATAATAGGAAAGAGATTTCACCAAGCATGTCATGAAAAAGAACATCTAAATGACCAGCAAACTTATGAAAGGATGTTTACTGTCACTAGTAATTAGGAAAATACAAACTAAAAATGACACTGAATTTCTACTACACATCCAGTATAAATGCTATAATAAAGAAGAAGAAGAAGAAAAATCAAGTTTGAGCAAGGATGTATTGAAAGGGGAACTCATCTATGCACTAGTGGAAATGTAAATACATACAATCACTTTGGGGAAAATGTTTTGCAGTAACAACGACACTTAGCATGTGCATGCCCTACAACCAGACATTCCATTCTTAAATGTATACATATTCATTGAAAAATTATACATATTTAGAAAAATATTCATAGCAACAATATTTGTAATAGACAAAAGCTGAAAACTATGCTCCATAAATGGTAAAATAAATACATAAATAATGGTATATTCATGCAATGGAATACTGTACAGAATGAAAATGAGTAAACACAACCATAAACCCAGAAGGGATGAATCTCACAAACATAATATTATTGAAGGAAAGAAGATAGACAAAAACATGTTTCATTTATGAAAATTTCAAAATCAGGCAAAATGGATCTACAGAATTATATAGAGATATTGTATAACTCTGGGTGAATGACACTTGAAAAGGGACTGGAGTGGACTTTTAGGGGTGGTTGTAATGTTTCCTATTTTAGACAATAGTTACATGGGTGCATTCAATTTATAAAGGTTCATCAATTCATATGCTGTGGATTTGTGTCTAAAACTATCTTATACATTAGTAAAAATCATTTAAAAAGTTTTCAAATATTTTAATACAATATTTTTTGTACATTGTCTCTAATAAGTAAGTTCAGATATTTTCATTAGAATCTGTTAAAAACAAAAACGTTTTTAAAAAGTAGGGTATAGAGAATGTGACCAAAACAAGTCAGCATAGTTCCTAGGTCTACAATTTAAAATTGAAAGAAAACTTATTTTGTTCTTGTGGAACTGAAAGGGTGGCTGGGGGGATAGGGCTCTACTCTTGCAGAAATTTCTTCCCAGTGGAGATGAAACCTAAAGGATATTAATGTACCAGCCATATGAAGGTGCCCGAGGGTCCCTCTCTGCAAATATCCTGAAGTAGGAGGAGCCTTGGTAGATTTTTTGGGCTAAAAACTATGAATAGTGTTTAATGTGACTAAGGGAACATGGTTTGCAATGAGACTGGTGTGCCAGACTAGAGCCAGACCATGGAAATCCCAGAGGTTATTTATATCTGTCAGTCCGACTACTACAGTGTAGATGAATGCCCCTTTCATAGTTTTCACTAAGGAGTTTAAATTTTAGTCTCAGGGCAATGGGCAATCATAGAGATATTATTACAAGAGAATGAAAACAGCGTGTGTGTGTGTGTGTGTGTGTGTGTGTGTGTGTGTGTGTGTGTAATGGACTATAAAGAGAAGAACAGACTGAAGATGGACAAAAATAAGAACACGGAAGAAGTTAGAAGTCTTCTTCAATGTATGTAAGAGAAGAGCGTGGAAAATTTAATGAGCAATACACATTTCAGGAAGGAATACCTATGAATATACTTACTTCTCTGATATCTGTATTTTCATTATAATCATTCTTATTACTATAATTAGTCATCTGATTCACTTATTATCCAAGCAATTATACAATACTTAGGCTTTTGAAATTGAGATATTTATCAAGGTTTTTCTACTTTACCAATGAATCTTAAGCAGTTAATCCCAAATATGACTGAAAAAGAAAGGCTATTTCTGTTTTGTAATTTTAGAGCCTATAAGTGGGATGCAAGAAGCCAGAGATTTTCCACAAGGGCATCCTTCAACATCGTACTAGTCAGTTTGTGATCTGGGCTAAGATCCTCCAAGGTGTCAATCTACTATTCTATCTTTCAAATCTATATGGAGAACAGAAACACCATGAAAATGGTCATGTCTTTCTAGATTACAAAGGTCTTAGATACTTTTGGAATAATCTATAGTTATGCTAAAGAAGATCTATTACTTGGCCCACTAATTTGTTTGTTTTAGGAGATAGCCTTGCAGGTTCAGTTTTTCATTTAGAGTATACTTAGCCTTAGGTGACTGCTATAAGAATAGCAGTAGCTAAAATGCTAAATAAACTGTTCTTCACAGAGGCAAGTATATAGTGTAGGCTGATTTCATTTTATGAACCTGGAAACTATAAAAAGAGAGTGTACTATCAAAGAGCATAATGGGTATACTATAAATATGTGTTGAATTGAATGGTCCCTCTATTAGTTTCCACTGTAATTTTTGAGAGGTATTTACAGAATAAATATCTAACCCAATGTCTAATAAAATGAAAGTAATATCATTAGTGCCAGTGTTTACTGACAACACGGTGAGGCAGAAGGAGAGGTAGAGCTCTGTAGTTTGAATACTGCCTCTTCCACCTTCTACTTGTGTGACCAGGAGCCATCACAACCAACTATCTGAGGCTAAATTTTCTCATGCGCAACACAAAAATGATAACAATGTCCTAACTCCCAAAGCTGTTGGAAAGATCACATAAGAAAATGCACATAAAAGAGCTTTGAAAACTCAGTTACTGCTGTTAACTTTCACTACCAGAAGAATTATGCAATGCCTATAGGGAAACTTTGAATTTAATTTTTCCCCATAAGCCCTAGAAAAAATGGTTCAAGTTCTTATCATTTCAATCCATTTAATCTTGTGTTAATTCTAAAAGTATGCATTTTAAAATCATACCACAAACCTATGTAGTACATCATTAGGGTTACTTACTGGGTCTGTGGATCTTAATATTTTGAAAAATTTTTCCTTTCATTATTATGAGAAGTAAATGGGACTGTCCACCTATGAGGTTTTACGGGGGTACTTTTTTATTTTCAGCAAAGAATAGAAGAACCAGATAGAAATTCTGTGTTTTTAGCTTATTTTCTCCATTCTTCAGAGTACACACTTAGGTATTATTTCCAAGATAGATAAACATGACATATACATGTAGACTGAATATTTCAAAAAGCTAAAGAAACACTTCTACATTGGAACTTTGGAAGCTAATGAAATGATAACCTGTAGGAGGGCAGCACCGCATCTCCTTCCTCACGTTTTAATAGAGAGAAAGGCAATAAGGAGATGAACACTGTAGTTCCTCCACTCCTTGCTTACTCTTTAAAATTGTAGCTAAGGTTATTAATATGCATAAGTGCAAGTACTATCTGAGGCCTCAAATCAGAGGAACATGTCCTGTCCCCACACCTTTCACATGAGGCCAGTCTCATGTGTAGGTGAATAAACAATGACTCCTACTTCATTTAATTTCCCCCCAACAACCCCATGAAATACATCTTAAATTATCTCCTTTTCATAGAGGAGACAACTGAAGCATAAAGATGTTAAGCGACTTTTCTCACAGTCCCAAAACTATTGATAGTGAAAGTGAAGACTACCTGGATTGGGGACGCCATCTTTCTCATCTGTTCTCAAAGGCGTCTCCATTCACCAAGTGGTTGCAAAAATGCCCTGATCATCCATGAAGCCTGCTGATACATATACTGGTAAACTTCTCTGTGGCCTCAGCTATAGGAAAAGGAAATTTGAGGTGGAGGAAGGAAATTATTCTAATTTTGGCCTTAGGTCATAGCCACAATATAGCATCACTGGGAGTTATTGGACAATATTGAAAAATTCATTTGGTACCTGTATTTGTCCCTTTGCTTAGGATACCCCTAGGAAGATGAGTCTTTAATTGGACCATCCAGCTACCAAGAAATTAGATGAAAATAACGAACTCATGCTATAAGGTAGAAACAATATATTTAGACATCTGAAACACACATGCGCACACATACCTTCATAACATACAGGAAAAATTACAAGTAACACATATAATGTGTGTTTGGAAATTGAATATGAGTCAGCTGTTATCATGATAACAATAAAGTATGTTGTTATTCAGGTCTTGTTCTTCTTGGCTTATTGTTTTGTTTGGTTTTAATTTAGGTAGTGCTCATTTATATCATTTAACTTACTATAAATATCTATATACCATCCATAATGATCAGAGGAGATGAATGAGTATCTTGAATTTAGGCTTTATACTGAAGACAATTTGCAATACATACACATATGTAATGGTTTTGTATATTTTATATAATTGTATATGTCATATAGGAAATATGTACTAAAATAATATTTTAAATGGAAGCAAACAAATATTAAGCATGTCCATCTTCTCTACATAACCACAAAAGCAAATAAATTTGGTGCTGTTATGCTTGGTTTCATATATTAAGAATGAGAAATTAAGGATTGATGATTGAGGCTAGACAGATTACTCTTTTGCTTAAGAGCATTACTAGTAGTAAATTATAGAGCCAAGATTCCAAGATATTCAGACATTAAAACACTTGCAACATGATATTAAGGACATGGACTTAAGTTGATCTATTATTATTCTTGTTTAATATTTCACAATGATATATACTACAAAACATTCAAAATGTAAATTTCATCTGGAATGTCAGAGATAAAAATAATATATTTTGAGTTTGATAACTTTTTGAAAGACTTTATGCATAGCAGAAAGATAATTCTCTTCATAGCTGTTTACTGCCTTTAAAGTTTAACTTTAGGCTGGAATAAATAACTGTTTACTTTAAAAAGTCCTGCTGCCCCAGGGTTTAGTAACCACTACATTGGTGTTGTGTGTTTGTTGCATAGATGGTACCTCATTTCCAGTGGGCACTGCTACCCATTTATGTGGCTTTGAGTAAATACCTTTCAAGCTTGATACTTCTCCAGAGAAAGTGAAAGTTGATCCAAGCATAGAGGGAATCTAGATGGCATTTTTAGAAAGTTATTTTGGTAGCATTTCTAAAATTATCCCCAAACCCAAGCTATGCTTTTAAAGAAGCTTAAAAAAGCAAGGAAATAAAAAAAGAAGACACTTAACCAGTGCAGTTCCTTTCAAATATCAATTTAAATGACAGACTACTTTAAAAAAAATCTTTAAAATAGAAACTCTCTGAAACTAGCAGTTACCGTGTGGAAAAAAACCAGTCACCAGTAAGTTTCCAAAATCTCTAAGGAAAAAAGACTGTTAGTCAATTTCTGAGGGACCTCTTTGAACAATGCTGATATTTTGGTAAGAAAGATCAATCAGAATCTAGCCCTGCCGGGTGTGGTGGCGCATGCTTGTAATCCCAGTACTTTGGGAGGCAGAGACCGGATGATCCGGGTTCGCGGCCAGCCTCAGCTCTCTCTCTGTCTGTCTCTCTCTCCTTAGTGAGGCCCTCCGCAACATCGTGAGACCCAGTTTCAAAATAAAGTATATAAAAAAAATAGGGCCGGGGGGTGTAGCGCGGAGGTAGAATGCCCCTGCGTTCAATCCCCTGTACCACACAAAAAAATAAAATAAAATAAAGAATCTAGCCCTAAGTGATATCTGAGCTTTGTTTAGTATTGGAAAACAACTAAACATGATGAGAAGCTATAACTGACACCCAGATATTTTCATGGCTGAGGTAGACCGCCTTCCTGAACTCAGACCATTGCATGGAAACCAGAGCTCTCAGCTGCTTCTGATTTAGGCCGAATTGGAACCAGTGACCTAGAAGCCAAGTGTAATTTTCCATTATTAAAGTCTTAGCCAACCAGTTACCCTCAGTTTTTTTCTCTTTAATCATTTTTATTAGCACCATTCCCATTTTTAACACCATACAATTTGAGAGCTCTCAAGAAGATGCTATGACACAAGTTATAGCTATTGTTTACCTTACCTTCTTATAAAAACATACTGTCCCCAAGTATAAGATTCACCTTGAATTATGCCAGCTGCCTTCAGATTTCAGTATTTGTTCTTCCTTTATTCTCTGTTATGGTCTCTAAGTGGCACTAGATGTGGTTAGAATGACAAGTACCTTCTCAGCTCCATAGGCAAAGGTGAATTCAAGAAGGAGTCAACAGATACCTGTCCATCATAACCAGAGACAAGCTGGTCCCAGGTGTAGAACTATGGAAATTGTTCCAAAAATACACTTCCTGCTTTTGTTTGATTTTTTTTCTGTTTCATTTCATAGCCTTTAAGGGCTCTTGTGTGTCCAATATAAAAAAATCACCTTTACTCCATATTTTATTAACAAACTAATGCAAAAATATAAAAATAGGAAATGATGCTTTTAAAAAATATTTTGGCCCAATATATTTTTCTTTAGACTTAATTTCTTGGAATGCCTGTCATGTCTACAGTGATCTGTGAAATTGAATGCCTAGCTAGAAAGGGAGGTAGATCAATATTGCTTTAACAGAGAGAGTGCTTCTTGAAGACACACAGGTACATAATTAAACATAACAAACATTTCCCAAGGACATATATCTCTAACTGAACAAAATCAAACTCACATTCCTCTGTGCTTTATCCTGGTGAGAACTTCATAACTTTGGAGTGTTGTAAAGGGATTTAGAGGACAAATCTGATAGTTATTTTTAGAAAATGACAGGAGCCCAGCTTAGAGATAGACCTCAGCCTAAAAGGAATATGTTTAGAGGAAGTGGTATGGGCAATATAAACATTAAAGTATGGTATACCCAGGAAAATGGTTTTCACTTAGACTTTGAAGTTTCATGTTTTCCAGAATTCCTACTGTTTATATTCACTGAAATTCCCATATAATATTAAAGTAAATAAGTAAATAAATAACTCTCTTTTTCTCATAATAAATGAAATCAAGGATTAAAGATGGCAGGATAGAGGGAGACAGTGTGTTTCAGGCACTCCGAGACTCGGAACTCAACCAGCGGAAAGACTACTTCTTGACAAGGCAAGAAAAGCAGCCAAAACTTAACAAAACAATGACAGACGAACTGCAGTGGAATAGAAGGCCGCAGAAAGAGCAGAGGACTGTAAAGAGCTCCACACATCTCACCTGGTGAGCGGAAAGTGTGGTGGTGGTGCCATCTTGAAAGCCACACCAGCACCGTGGCTCCCAGAGACCTCCAGCAAAGAAGCAGCAGATCCCTGTGAAGCCAGCGACTACAGACCATCATCAGAAGCAGTCAACTCCGGACCATGATGAAGCTCAGGTCAGACCACACCAGCACCAATGACGGAGCCAGCTATAAGAAGCAGGCCACGTGCTCTGCTTACGCAGTGAGAGCGAGGAGGAGAGACAAAGATGATGTAGCCCTGCCCAGGAGCAGCCCAACATTGAGGTCACCAGCAGGTGAGCCATGGCCCCACCCCGGAACATCCCAGCACTGAGGACACAGGTGGATGAGCTATAGCCCCCCTGGAGGACATGGATAGGTGAGACAGCCCCGCCCCGGAGTACCCCCAGCACTGAGGACACAGGCAGGTGAGCTGTAGCTCCACCCTGGAGCACTCCCAGTGCTGAGGATGTGGGTGGGTGAGCCACGGCCCTGCCCTGGAGCACCCCAGCACTGAGGACATGGGCAGGTGAGCCATGGCCCCCCTGGAGGACACGGGCAGGTGATGGAGAAAAACTCAGATGAGTAAAGAAGGTGACATAACTGAGGAAGATGGGAGGGGAGAAGAGGGAAGCGCCCTAATGCACAGGACGTACATACACAAATATATCAAAGTCAACTACTATGCTGACCATGAGAAGGAGGGAGGGGGAAGGGAATTGGGGTGGGAATTGGGGGAGGGTTAGTCGACCTATGCATGCATGTATACTTCTACCACCCTGAAACCCATCAAGATGTATGATTACAATGCACCAATAAAAAAATCAATGAAATCAATAAGGATGAAAGTATAAGAACAATATTTTATTTATTTTATTTTAGGGATAATTGATGTCAACATGTCACATTTCTTATGTGCAGTTGAAATTATTTGGAATTTTGAAACATTGATTAGCTCTGCAAATATGTTTTTCTTAGTTGGATTTCTTCAAAAGCTAAAGCAAGGATTTGGATACTAGTAGTGTATTGGGAGGTGATCTTAAGAAACATAGTGAAGAAGTAAAATGTGACAAAGAAAAAGAATCCAATAAAAACTGTATTAATGAGAGGGTTACTGCTATGGGAAATTGGGAATCCTGATCTGGACCTACTAAGAGATTCCATAGAATTACTTCACCACAGAAAGAAAGTCTATCTAGCCAGTAACTTGCTATTCAGCGGTTAAGAGACACTCCTAAAAGCATCAACTCCCTGCCAAGGGCACTTCCAGGGTCAAAGACAGACTGAAGCAAAGGGAAGCTAGGGCTAAGGGTGTGACTAGAATCTGTGTGCCAGGAACTTTGGAGGTAGTCTGAGGAAAATGAGAGGGACTCCTTCTATAATGCCTATGGGAAACCCTAAAGCAAGGCAAAGCTGCACAAAGGATACAACTATGTAGATGAATTCTATTTTTAAAATTGAAAGTACACTCAGCAGTAGCTATAAAAGCTACATAAGCTCTGATTTTTTTCCATGTTGTTTTCTCTCTCTACTTAGAGATAATATAAGGACTCACAGTTTTGATGGGTAATGAATCCTTCCTAAAGAGAAAAAAAATAACACTTTTTTTCTTTACTATATATACTAGAAGCATTATGTTTGTTGCTCATGAAATACCCTTGTCAAGCTGGCAAGCTCTATTTTCAAATGCCTTTCATTTTACAGATACGAATGACTTCAGGGGAGGTCTTGAAATGTTCAGGGTACCATTCCCTGTCTTAGAGTTTGAGAGGCTCCTGGGACATTGAACAGGTAGGGCTGCTTGTTCTTAAGGACTAGTTCAGTAGAATTGAGTGATGTTTCAGGGCTCTGGCAGATCTCAGTGTTACTGTGTGACTGCTGAGAGTTATTCCAACTGCTCTGAAGTAGAAGTCCTTCCTGAACATTGAAAGGAAATAATAACGTAGCTCCTCAGAACTGGGGCACTGGGCTTTTCTGCCACATGGCTCCCTGGAAACTTGCAGTGCGCAGTTGTGACTTAGGTAGAGAACAGACAGCTCCTCACTGTGGAGCTGTCTTCATGGGCTTGTCTCTCACACAGAGACCCACACACGTCCAACCCTCAGGATAGCTCCTTGTCACTGTTTCTTTCCATTGTCCTATGGATTTTTATTTCTTGAGAACTAGGAGGAGGGAGACATCTGGCACTACTCTTTTTCCCAGTCTATTTTTAGGGCATTAATGGAGTCCCTAGAGGTTTTAGGACTTGAAAGTTTGGGATTCACCTAGTCTGTCTCTTGCAAATTAAAACTTTGACAATGAAATCTATATTTAGAAGGTAAAAACACCAATAAAAAGTTTCTTCTGGGCTCAAATTCTACTGGACATTCATTGTCTGAAACGGGGTATTCAGAGTGGCCCAGCTAGTAGCCTTCAGGTCGGGCCACTGGACACCATAAAGAACAATTTCAAGTAATATTTAAGAGATTAATCTCCCATAAATATACTGTAACCTGGAATTATAAGCAATCTCTATATCCATTATAGATGGAGTAAAACAATAATAATAATGCATTAAACAGTTATTCATTGAAGTAGTTTGGATTGGAAGTTTCAATTACTATGTGGTTAAGCTCCTAATATGATTTAGATTTCAATTTTATTTTAATGAGTGAATAATGGAATTTGAAAAACTGTACATGAAATAATAGCCCAAAATTATCTTGTAATTTTGATAAAAAGCAGTGATCTGTATTTCACAAATGTATTTCCTTTCTATGAGTTGAAGAAAATATACACGTCTTCACATTTGCTTTTACTATGCTAAGTTGGGCTAAGTTATGTTTTACTATGCTAAGAAACACATGGTCTCTTCTTCTATTAAATCACCTGACCTTCCTCTCAAACACCCCCATACACACATATGCACACACTATGGTTGTGCACAAGAGCAAAACATAAATAAACTTCATAAATAGAATGCTGCTTATCCCATTATCTATATGGATAAATGTTTCCAAATCTATATATTCAAATAGAATGTTGCTTATCCCACTATCTATATGGGTATATGTCTCCAAAATATTATATATATATGTATATACATATATATGTACATATATATAAATATATATATATTTATATACAGTGCACAGTTGTGACTTAGGTAGAGAACAGACAGCTCCTCACTGTGGAGCTATCTTCATGGGCTTGTCTCTCACACAGAGACCCACATACATATATATATATTCAGTAAATATATATATATTCAGTAAATATATATGTATATATATTTATTCATAAACTCATTCCCTTTAGAAAAAATGGAATGGTAAAGTTTTAGGAGTTTCCCGACTTCTACCTACCTCCATGTTGTTGTTGTTTCTGCTTGTGGTGATGTATGGATGTGTAGGGATGAACATCCCCTTACAAGAGCATGATGGGAAGGAGGAGGACAGATGAGAAGAGGCCTTCCAATCCAGGGTGGTTCTTAGGATCTGCACTGGTTCCCACTCATATATGACTGGTCTGTGCTGAAAATCAGCCCAGTAACAACTGAAGTTCCTCTTCTCTTTCCTTCGGTGTTCTGCAAGGGTTTGTTGGTGAAATCTCCAGGATGTATATTTCAGAGACTGGGTCTAGACCCTATCAGTATTTAGGCTGATGAGGTCCTCTCTACTCAATAGAGAACTTATTCAATGTAGACTCTCTACCTACCCAATAAGCTATACTACAGATTTTATTTCTTGTATAATTTGTATGAGGAATGTATTTAAGATATTTTCTCTCCAGACTCCAAAGAAAGGAAAAGAGAAAGGTCTTCTGTCCTCAGGATAGCCTAAATCCACACAGATATTTCTATATATTTCTAGCTTCTTCTGGTTAAAGGGTTATGATTTTGGATACAAACATTTCTGCACCAACAAAATGCATAGCAAGCTATCAGAATTTGTTATTCTAGGACCTAAACGTAACAGATTCAAGGAGTGCACCTGTCTAGTACATTGCTTTACTACATCGAGAGAAATGCATAATAATAGGTACTTCATAAGTATTTGTAGAATGGACGAATGACAATAACTTATGGTGTGCTGAAATTGCTTTTGAATGACATAGGGCTTTCCTTCTTCAGAGGTGAAGAAAGTCATTTGTGTCACAGTGTTCTTTGTTAGAGCCTGGGATGTGTTTTTCATGGGTCATTGCACTGCACATTTTATTTAAAACAATGAAGAAAAACCAGCAACTTTGTTTTCAATATCTCCAAGAGCAGAAACTGAAATCAGTTCTGAGGATAGCACTTGCTTTGGTCAATGTCAGTAATAGCATCAAATCTTTGGACACAGCCAGGCATGGTGGCGCACACTTGTAATCCCAGTACTTGGGAGGCTGAGAGAGGAGGATCGCAGGTTCATGGCTAGCCTCAGCAATTTAGTGAGAACCTCTGCAATTTAGTGAGATCCTGTTTCAAAATTTAAAAAAATACAGGGCTATGGGTGTAGCTCAGAGGTAGAATGCCCCTGGGTTCAATCCCTAGTACCACAAAAAATATCTTGTGACACTGGCCATAGGTACCCACAGGCAGATATTTTCTTCTTCAAATTCTGGCAATGCATACAGCCACCAGGAAGATGTCTACAAAACAACTGTGCACTTGGGATGGGCAAACCATAAATATCTGGTCTCTACGTCTCAGTAGCACCTTCAAAGACCATTGTCAGTACAGTTGCAGAATCACCCGTGAGGGTGCAAGAAGAGGAAAAGCCAACAGAAGTTATGGGGAAGACTAGAAGATTGGTTTGTGGTGATTATCAGAGGTTTCAGAGAGGAATTTTGTGTTTCTTCAGAGAGGTTTAGAGAATTGCTAGAAAATAGTTTTATGTTTTCATGTTTATAATTATGATCAGATTTTTACTTTAAAAATAAAGAATGAAATGGCTAGGAATCTGGAAGGGAGGGAGGGAGGGAGGGAGTTGAGAGAAAAGAGAGAGAGAGAGAAAGATTGTCCATTCAAGTGTAATTCAGTAGCCTCATCTGCACTGAAAAATGTAAGCTCTGGTCCTATGTTTTATTCCTACAAGTCTTTGAAACCCATAATCACTGCAGCTTTCCAAAATCCCATTTCCTCATTTTAGATGAAGGTATCGATACTTGTCCTGCTTACCTCACATTCTTCTTATAAGAATAAAACAGGATAATGCTTACAAATTGTTTGATGAATTATACAGTGCTTTACAAATTCAAGAACTGCTGTTTTCCAAATTAATCTGGTGAATAATTTATTAAATAGTTTGCTAACATGGAACAATGACCCAATCAAGATAGCCTAAGAAAAATGGGATGCCATTTTCTGAATGCACCAAGTTTATAGATCTCAACAGCCAGGAGATAATCTGATCCAGGGCTCATTTGAATAGGAGCTAGAAATGGAAATGTTAAGGATTGAAGCTATTCTCTGACTTCTTTGGATCAGATGATTTCTCTTAGTGTTTCTGTTTTCTGTGAGTCTATCTCATTTTTTATCTCTCTTAACTGTTTTCCTCTGAGGCTTGTCTTGCTTATAACCTCTCATGCACAATGCTTCATACTTGCTAGTACAGTTCTAACTACTTTCCTTCCTTTCTTTATTTTCTTTTTTTAACCCATGCACATACTTCCCACTGTAACTCTTCCTTCTCTGCCTATTGTTTCAAATTCTTGAGACAGATCTGATTGACTCTGTTCTGCATGATGACGAAGGCCACACAAATCAGGCATTATCAGTCAGTATGCCCATTAGCCCTGCTTAGGTCAGAAATCCTCAGTGGTCCTCAGTAGTCCAATTATCTGTGGCTGAAGTAATATGATTAGGATGTGGCAGGTACAGGGTCAAGGTAAGTCAAGTTCTTTGAGAAGGATTAGGGGAGAGCAGATGGAGAAAAACTTGGCTAAGTCAGCTTGTGAGACGGTGGCAATGGAGGAACACAGGGGCACTGGGCACCCGGAGTAGTGGTTGGAGTTGTGGAAGGAAACCACAGGTGTTATGGTTTGGATCTGTCCTAACAAAAGCTCATATGTCCCTACAAAAGCTCATGGGTCAAAATGGGTTGAAAATCTGGTCCCCAAAGCAACGAAGTTCAGAAGTGAGGCATAACTGCAGGAAGTGGGTCACTGGGAACATGATTTTGGGAACCGTATCTGTCCCTGGCCCCTTCTCCTCTCTCGCTCTCTCTCTGCTTCCCAGCTGCCATGAACTTAGCAGCTTTCCTCCACCATGCCCCTCTATTATGATGTTTCTCTTTGAGTTGGCCGACCCTATACTGAACATCTGAAACTGTGAACCAAATAAACCTTGCCTCCTCTACATTGTTCTTGTTATGTATTTTTGTCACAGGAATGGAAATGAAAGATTAGAAAGACAAAGGAAGAGTTTTGCCAACTTTAGAATTTTTACTATGTCTGCTACTCAGTGCTATCATTTGTGTTGAATAATTATTTGTTTTTTTCTGATAAAAATGAATAGGTATACTTATGTGAGTAAATGGAACAAAATAATGCTAAAACCATTGTATTTGACTTTATAAAGTACTATCAGACTTTGATTTGGCAGAAAATTTGCCTTTCTAGTTATAATCTCTTGAAATCAGTCCACATTCCTTTCACACACACCTGAAAAAGCCTTTCTGGGGTTATAGAACTCACCTCTTTATTGGGTAAATTGAGAATATATTCACATTGTAATGACTGACCATTTACAATGCCACTAAACTGGCAAAACTGAAGAAAAAGATGCTAAAATCTCACATGTGACTGTATTTTCTAAGATGCTTTTAACCTTAGAAATTTGTTTTCTTATTTTTGCTTCTTCTCTTTTAAAATATTCTTAGCTTTCTTGTCCCAGAGGTACTTTGATTGAAGAGAATTTGCCCCTTGTTGCTTTGCCCATCTAAGTTGAGACCAGGTCCCATTGATTGCTTTCCGTTGACAAATGACACAAATGTTAGTTATCCTTTCTGTCTGTGTGTGTGAAGCCCAGATGTATTATGTCATTGTACAAAACTGCATATGAAATCAATAAACTTGAGGAAAATGGCTATAAAACCATGATTCTTTAAGTCAATGGAAAGTAAATTGCTTGTGTTGCTCAGATAGTTTGGGATTTGTTGCCCATTTCCATGAGAGAGATTTTCTTTCCAATAACTTCAGGCTCAGGAATTATAGTTAGTCACCATAAGCCTAAAAGTCTGATGCATTAATCTTTATATATGTTCCTTTCCATTGCTTCTTGCTTTATTTATGGAAATCATTTTGCTAGAGTAATACCATAAGCTATACAACTTGTTTTCATGAGGAATTGAAGTTTTAAAAAATAGATCAAAATAAAACCATTGATGAAATACCATTTGAAAAGTACCTGAAGAAATTAATATTTATTAGATTTGATAAATGTTTTCCAGATTTTCTTAGAGGTTGGGAGTTTGACCATGTTTACAAATCATCACTTAACACTCTAGTGATTTCTTGAAATATTACATTTTGGACCATCACTTCTTTTGTTCTAATCTCATATTCATCTAATGGTTTGTGCCTTACACCATTTATTCATCATGGAGTAACACCCAGGAAAATTTATCACAATGCAGAGCATAGGAATTTGATAGAGGAACTTTCAGAACTACATTTCATCCTAAAATCTTCAAAAAATCTGATTGAAATTGTCATAATTCCATCTATGCAAATATGAATTTCTTTTATTAAAATTTCAGATGTAAGGACTCTCAATACAATAAACATTTTCATCAATCTCTCAGTGTTTTAATCCATATCCAGCTGCTATAAATATCTTTCTACTAAGATGTTCATCACTCCAACCACCTCAACTTATGAACTCAGCAATAAGAATTTTAAGGAAAAGACACTGAGTGACTCTCATGAGCAAAGAATTTAATCCATATTGTCTATAACTCAGGTTGTAAACTTTTCTGTCAGAAGGCAGAATAATGCTCTTAATATCCCACTATATTATTGAAAATGAAAAATAACAATGGCTTAAACTTATTTATTTAATTACTAGTATGCATATTATCAATTATTGGTTTTTAAAGATGAATCCACAGTTTTTGAAAGAAGTTACCAGTAGTTGCCTGATGTTCAGAGACCCTCAACTTCAGGGGCAATTCTAGTCATTAAGTAAGAAGAAAGTAGCCATAATCAAGGCTACCAACTCTAATAATGTGTTGATAAAAATAGCTCAAAATCATTTAGAGCTTACTAAATTCTGAGCATGTTCTAAGTTTTTACAATCATCTTTTTGTTTAATATTTATAGTAAATCTATACAGTAGGTATTGTTCTTTCCATTTAACAGGTAAAGAAACAAAGGGACAAGATTAATAAGATTTTGACTCAAGGTTATATAGCTAAAAAGTAGGATTCCAGGATTTAAAGCAAAATTGTCTATAAATAAAGAGCCTGTGCTTAACTCACATGTCTTTCTCTAGGTATGGGAAGACACATGCTAGCAAGGGTTTATAAATCTCTTTATTTTGATGTATTTATTGTATGTATACAACAAAGTTAGATTCTTGCCCATACCCTCTATTTGGTATGTAGAGAAGATATCTTGTTTTCCGGAAGTTCTTTAGTGCACCTGAGCTGCTGAGAGTAGGATAACAGTGCTTGAATTCAATCTAAAACATTGTAGCCACTACCTTAGCTGTGATAGTTGGTCTTTGATCCCCCATACACAATCTATCTTTATCTGTTCTGCTCTCTGCCCCAAGAGTTCAGGGCTTCCTTGCCCTCTGGCTTTTGGTAAGAATTGGCAAATGCGAGAAATCAGCTGGAGATGAGAAGTCAGAAGGAAAGAGCATCTTGGATAATTACTCAAACTCATTCCTTATTGATCCCAATTGTTTTGGCAGTGGCTCACTCTATGACTTCAACTCTTGTTCAGTTCCAGTATGGCCACACCCTTCACTTATCAATTCAGATCTAAGCACAGTAATTGTTTCTTCTTATCCCTAGCTCTTGAAATCATTCTTTTATTAAACTCTCCTCAATTAACTATTTGAGCATGCATCCTGTTACTTTCTGACATCCTAACTAATATGAAGTCCTTGAGGATAAATCAGGAAGCTTCTTTCCAGTGAGAGGGTATTTGTTTTGGCCGATATATTCATGCTACAAATTAAAAACAAGTGGAAATTCTGTATGGACAGTGCAAAACAGTTCTTGGAAAGATCCAGCAACATAAATCACAGGTTCCAGAGAGTCAAGAACACCTCAATCTGATTCTGGTCAGCATCCCTACAAAAAAGGCACTATCCATGGGATCCAAAATCTGGATTAGTGATAAATTTCCTAGGAAGTTGAACTTTTGTTAAACAGTATCCATGTTGCTGATCAAAATGTCTAATCAAGATAGTTTGAGGTGTACTAAGAAGGATTAGGTAAGATGCCCAGGCTAAATAGTATGTTGACATGGATCTCTACTTACCACAAGCACAATGGGTGCAGGACAATATCTTCATATCACATCTGGGCAAAGTGCTCTCAGTCTGCAATCAAGTACATTTTTTTTTATTCACAGGATGTGCATGGCTGAATCTAATAGGAACAATTTATTATTGATGAAGAAAGGGCAGGAGTAAGCAAGGACCCTTCAGGAGTGCAGCTATATCAGCTGTATAGAAACAAGACAGATTCCTCTATGGTGGATTCTATATTCAATGAGATTTCACTTTTAACAATAAGCTTGATGACGGAATGCCAATGGCACTGAACTAAAGAGTTCAAAGGAAGCAGAGGTGTCCCACATGACCCTAGAAACACATTCTGCAAGACTGAAATGACATTCATTAAGCAGGGTACAGGACAATATACTTAACCAGAAGAAAATTAAACTGCCCAAATTCAAAACAGAGAAAACTTTGTTTTGAATAGGAAAGCAGGAAAAGAGGTTGTGATAAGAATCATTCAGAAAATTATTTAATTGATATCTAATACATAACATTTGCTGTTGCAGTATTAAATGGATTCTAAATTAGAACATCATAAATACATAGTTTATAGATTCTGTAAAGAACAATAAGGATAATATCTTCCCTTTGGGGAATGCAAAAATTGTATCTATTAAGCTCTTGGAAAATATATTGTCTCAGTAAACTATTTTTACAAAATGATTCATCCTGAAACTTGGTGGCTTAAAAATGTCCATTTATCCACAATTGTGTGGGTTGGCAATTGGGTTGAGTTCAGTTGTGGTTTTGTGCTAGTCTCACCTGAATTGTGGTTTCAGATGCAGTCATTGTGTGGCTCAAGCAAGGCTGGATGGTCCAAATAGCCTCATACACATCAGGCCTTTGAGGTTGTGTTGGTTTGGTCTCTTTTTCCACCTTTCTCTCACCTCAGGGATCTTATTTACATGGTTACAGTGTGTTTCAAGAGGGTTACAGCAGAATCTGCAAGTATTCTTGACACCTAGACCTGTAAATTGCAGAGCTTCAATTCTACCATATTTTGTTAGTCAAAGAAAATTTCAGGGCCAGCTCAGATTCAGGAGAAGTTGAAATAGATTCCATCTCTTGATGGAAAAGCCCTTGTTACATTGTAAAGAAGCATGTATTCAGATAGTAGGAATTATCTATCACCATTTTCTGCAATTGATCAGTTATATATGAGTCGCATTTCATCCTTACTTTTATGCATAATTAAATAGAATTTTTAACTCAATAAAGTATGTATTCTTTGAATGATACCCAGTCATAGGATTGAACTTGCAGGTTTTCTGTACATGTGTCCCCAGGAATGACAGTACATATTCAAGTCTCCTTCTTCCCCCAGACATAGACAAAGCTAAAGCAAATTCCAAGGCTATTACTCCTTATTTTACATTTACCTATATATTATATGTATACCTATGAACCTACACATTAGCCTTTATGCTTTCTAGTTAAATGGAAAGAATTCCAACTAAATATTTAAACTAAACTACAAATGCAAGTAAATTATTATTATTTAAGGTTATCATATTTTCTTTAGTATTTAAAGAAATATTTAAAGTAATGTAATGATGAAAAGTGATATTTATAAAAGGCAATCTGGAGCTGAAATGCATTTACACTTATCCACACTTATAATTTAATGATTGCCAACTAGTTATCATGCTTTTTGCCCCTACCAAACAGCATCTCTTACTTGCCAAATTGTTTCTTCCTCCCTATTTTTCTGATGGCAGTCACTGGAGCCAGAAGCTAACAGTAGAAGATGTTCTTCTAACGACAACATCTGCTTGCATTGTAAAATTTGCCACACATTAGTGGTTTTTTGCTTTTAGTTAAACTTTAATTATGAAAAAAAAATGAGATGTGCATGTGGCACTTCTTAAAGGAAATAGTTTCACCATAAAGGAAAAAATGTTGGGACATTTATATGCACAGACTTAAATCAGAATCATTGAACCTTTCATTTTCATGAGTGTTATACATTGGAAAGGATTAAATCAGATTTATTAAATTTTCCTTTTTGTTGCAAAGAGAACCTATATGAAGGAAATGTGAATTATAAATATTGTTGTTACATTTATTACAGATTCCTGACAACAAACATGTCTTCCATATTCTTGAAACCAAGCACCTTCCTTAGAGATTTCTGTTCTAGCTTTGGAGCAGGAAACTTCCTTAATCAAGCTTTTCATTATTAACACTTGCATTTAACACATAAAATAATTGTGTAAAATTTAGTTTTCCATACACTAGTTATATGACTGTTGTTTGCTCATTCTATTCTTTAGGAATGAACTATTGTGGAAAAGAGGGACTTCCTCCACTCAAATGAGAAAACATACTGGACTTGCCTGTTTCACAAAACTAAATCTTGGAAAGCTATGTGCCCAGATCTCATCCCAATCCAAACACTACCACTTTGAACTATTATTTGATAGTAACTTGATTATATTTGTAACTTCAGAAGTAGAAATATTTTTCTTTGTGAAAGTTTCTCTTTCCTGCTAATTGAGTTTTAGATAGAACTACATGTCAACTCATTTACAGCTGAGGTTTCTGAATTTATTGATTTTTTTCTTTCCGTGGGTGAAAAAAAGACTTAAAGGAGAAAAATAAGTTAGAAGGAATAACTAGGGTTAAAGGCCTTTACTCATTTGACTTCTAGAGAAGAATTTCAAATTTATGGAATATAAAGAAGACATAAAAACTAAAAATAAACTATAAAAATAAAGTGAGCTACGAGGTGCAATCTTCCTCCTTGAATTAGGCCTTCAGTTTCTGAAGTGTATTCTAAGAAACAATTGTTGCTCCAGGAAACTTCAGAAACAAATAACAAACCAATTGAAACCAAACCAAAACAAAAAAGGTGCTATGGTCAAATCAATTTTGAGAAACTGCATAATACATTTTCCATTAGAAATTCAAGCATAAGCTACCACATTAGAAACTGTGGGAAATGTTGCAGAAAAGAAACCGAATTTAACACAACATTTTCCAAATATTTTATCATCATGGAACACCTTTTTCTCACAACTGCTATTAATATCCTGAGGCACAAATGTTTCTCTGTACACTTGGGAAATGCTCAGAGACAATGAAAATGTCTTAATATCCTGAGTGCTTAAAAGCAGCTTTTCTGTTGTGAAGTTTGGTAGATTCTTGTTATTTAGAAGCACATTTATTTTAAAGTTGTCAAAATTTCACCCCTGAGGTATAAAAGTATTGACTGAACTTATTATTCATGCAGAGAAACCCAAGGGGATAATTTTAAGAAGTGCAATTAAGTCAGACTGCATGAATTAATTTCAAACAACAAACTATTTTTGGAAAGGCGGCATTTGAAAAAAAAAGTGTTAAATATTACATGGTAGCTTAACTAATAATCATCCTAGATTATTTTAATAATAGATGTAAAAATTTAGATCATCTATTTTAAATCATCAAAAGATGTATATAGTGTAGATTTACCTAAAGTATCTACTGCTTATTTTCTTAGACACCTTGAAAGAGTAACAAGTAGAACTCAAAATTTCTGATGCCCCAAGAGTTGAACTTCATATTCACTTTAGCTATCTATCTAATTCACCAAGTGCTGTGTGCATGTATGTTTCTGTCACTCTGAACTTCATTATGATATATAATTAGAATGCACCAATAACAGTATATTAAAAGTTTGATTGACATTTACTGAGTGTTTGCTATGTGCCATTCTCTATGCTAAGGTTTTACATCAGCTTGGTTCCTGTGCTCGGCACCTGGAAGTAGTTATTATGTTTGGTACAGACAAGAAAGCCAAAGTATATAGAAATGAAAGCTTCATAGTTGGTACATGGTAGAGTCAAAACATGGACCCAGGTGTTCCTGCACCACCTCGAGGGGGCTGCGCGCAGGGTTGCAATATTCCCCTAATCCTTCTCAACTGGTGAGACCTCTCAAAAGATATGACATCCAAGAGAGAACAGAAGGTAAGGAATTATCAAATTATTGTCCACATAATTTGAGAAAATATCCTAATTAGAAGACCCTCAGTATACTTTTATTTGTTTATATCAGTATGAATTCATAGATATGTACTTTCTTTGGGGAGGGTATGATCCAGTACAACTGTATTAGATGAAAATAGAGTTCAAGGACAATTCGATAATCTCAAATATATAAACAAGAATAAGCCAGGTTTGGTGGCACATGCCTGTAATCCCAGTACTTGGGAGTGTGAGACAGGAGAATTGCAGGTTCAAGGTCAACCTCAGCAATTTAGCAAGACCCTGTTTCAAAATAAAAAATAAAATAAAATAAAATAAAATAGGGCTGGAAGTGTAGTTCAGAGGTACAAAAAACAAAAGCAAAAACAAAAAAATAACCCCCCCACACATGCTCTGGAGCCAAATTGACTGGGGTCAGATGCCATCACTGACATTTCATTATGTG
The DNA here is from genome assembly GCA_004027185.1 of Glis glis. Classification (NCBI taxonomy): domain Eukaryota; kingdom Metazoa; phylum Chordata; class Mammalia; order Rodentia; family Gliridae; genus Glis; species Glis glis. Next base: position 21,433 of record PVJS01014496.1, read on the forward strand.
CAACTTAGGGGACATAATTTCTTTGGACATAGTGTCACATTAATTAAATGGGAATAATCATTAAGAGAATTGAATGAATACATATGATGTACTTAGAACAGCACCTGGAACATACTAAATGTTCTCCTAATATTATCCAAGACAAGATTAATAGTTTGGGACTCACTTTAATTTTTTTTAATTTGGGAACTGGTTAGTTATTTCTTTTTCTTTTCTGTATTGAAGTATTTATGTTTATGAAAAATACAGAAGTGTTTAAAAATTCAAATAACTCTAATTTTGTCCTCTTATTTTTTATACCCTAAAGACCACTGAAACTGACTTTTGAAGTGGATTCTTATGGTATTTTATTCAATGCCTCAAATCTTGCAATTTATTCTTATTTATATATTTTAAGATTATAAACTTTTCCTTGAATTCTAATTCCATCTAACATAGTAATATTAGATTATAACCTCCCCAATAAAGTAAGTATCTGTGAATTCACATTGGTAAAAACAAATAAAGGTATACCGAGGGACTTCTAATTAGGATATTTTCTCAAATTATGTTAGCAATAATTTGATAATTTCTTACCCTCTGTTCTCTCTTTGATGTCATATATTTTGAGCTTCTCTTGTAGTTTTCTTATATTCTCTCTCCCATTTTCTCTTTTATTAATTTTCTTCTATGTAGGAGTTTTCTTATAATTACCTATAAACAACTTCATTGAGGCTTTCATTTCTATTTTTATCATTTCAATTTTCAAGGGATATTTTTGTTCCATCAATGCTATTTTATATTAGTTTGTTATTGTGTTATGGACCAATATATTTTCTTATCTCTCTAAGGATAATTCTATAAAAATAGCATTATTTTGAAATAATTTATGTCTACAGAAAATCTACAAAAATAGTACAGAAAGTTCTCCTATAATTACTTGCATTTTCTCCTAATGCTAACATCTTGCATAACCAGGACAATGGTCAAAACTAAGAAATTAATTTTGATACAATACTTAAACTAAATTTCAGACTTCACTTAGATTTTACGAATTTTCTGCCCTCTAATTTCCTCTATCTCTTCCAGTATCCCACATTTCATTTAATCATCATGTCTCTTTAGTTTCCTGTGGTCTGTGGCAATTCTTCAGTCTTGACTTGTCTTTCATGACCTTATTCTTGAAGGATATTGATCAATTGTTTTGTAACATATTACTCAATTCAGGTCTGTATGACTTTTTCCATGATTAAATTGAGGTTGTGGATTTTGGAGAATACTGTCAAGGCAATGAGTCCTTCTCAGTATATCCTATCAGAGATACCCTCGATGGTTATGTCATGTGAATGGAGATACGAATGTAGACATTTGATCATTTGGATAACATGTTTTTTGTCTGTTTTATCCATAGCAAAAAATATTTGATTTTTACCTTTATAATTAATAAACACTTTAGAGGAGATATCGTTAGATTGCAAATATCTTGCTTCATCACAAATGTTTACTTGTCCCTAGCTGAGTTTCCATCAGTGGATGTTGCTTGCAATAACTATTATTGTTGTGTCCAATTATAACTCCTGTTTGTCTTGTGCCTTCTACATATATTCATTAGAATTATTCTGTAAGAGCTGTCCTCCCATACACAGAAACTTATTTATTTTTATTTAAGTATGGACTCCAGAATACCTATTTTATTCTTTGAGTTTTACTCCAGTACTAGCATTATTTTCTTGCTCAAATTCTTTTAGCTTTGGTCTATTTCAGATTAGGTTAGTCATCTTTCAACATGTACCCACCTAATTTTGAGCACTTCCTTACTTCAAGAAGTACACAAAAGCACAAGATGTGTCATTCTCATTTTGTGTTTATGTGATCCTCACCCTAGAATCAACCACTTTTCCTAGAAGCCCAGTGGATTTATTATACAATAGTATTTAGGAACCAAATTTTGGTACTTGGTGTGCTCCTTGCTACCTGATGCAATTGCTTTTAGAATATCACAGACACATATGCATCTATATTTCTATATCTGTTTAGTTGTATATGTGTTTAATAACCATATAATTTATATTGGTAGTTCCAGTTCTAATCTGGCACCAAAGGTTCATCTAGCATTTCCAAATCTGTAGCTTTTTTTCTGCAAATGTGAGAATCCTCTCTCACTCTGTATTATCTATCCTGTATGTATTTCTTTGACCAATACTACTACACATGTAAAGTAGGTACAGAATTCTAATCCATACTCCTGCAAGAAACAAATTTGTTAACTAAAATATAGTATTGTGCACACTTATTTTGTTATTAGCCTTATAGAAAATAGTCAAAATGCTAGAAGTCTGAAATCAAGGTGTCTTCAGGGTCATGCTCTCTCTGATCGCTCTAGAGGAGAATTATCCTTGCTTTTTTTTTTTTTTGCACTACCGGGGATTGAACGCAGGGGCGTTCTACCTCCGCGCTACACCCCCGGCCCTATTTTTTTTTATACTTTATTTTGAAACTGGGTCTCACGAAGTTGTGGAGGGCCTCACTAAGGAGAGAGAGAGAGAGAGAGAGAGAGAGAGAGAGCTGAGGCTGGCCGCGAACCCGGATCCTCCGGTCTCCGCCTCCCAAAGTACTGGGATTACAAGCATGTGCCACCACGCCCGGCTTTATCCTTGCTTCTTCTAGCTTCTGGTGCTCCTTGGCTTGTAGATGTGTCACTCTGGTTATGAGGTCATCTTATCCTGTGTATCTTCATGTCGTCTTGCTTCTGTGTTGGTCTATGTCTACATGGAAATTTCTCATTTTATAAGAACCCCACTCATATGATTCGGGGGACACTAGTGGCCTCATTTTTAGCATGATTACCTCTATAAAGACCTATTTCCAAATAAGTTCACATCCATGGACCACAGGGCTTAGGACATAAGTTTTTGGGGGACATAATTCAACCTCTTCAGTATGTTTATATTATTCATACTTAATGAAATTAGATTCATTGTTACAATTTGTATGAGATTCCATGTTCTGCTGACATCCTGGCGATTTTCTAAAAATTACATATAATAAAGTGTATACTTGTGACTTGCAGTGGTCAATTTTGACCACTGCATATAGTCATGTATTAACAACCATAGTCATAATACAGAACAATTTCATCACCTCTTAGATTCCTTCCCACTGTCTGTTTGTAGCCTCCCACACCTCTACCACTAATAATTTTCAAGTTTTATTTCCCCTGTATTCGCTATTTCTTTCAAGATTTTATTTTTACTTAATTTTTCTCCTTGTTTTAGCCTCTATCTTTGATATTAAAGAGTTCCCTAAAGTGTGGTGACCATTAGGTATCTGCTCACACTTCAGAGTGGGGCAGGCCAATGTCGATTACAAACTGTGTGTATGGTCCTGGGTGCTGCTTTTAAGCCTAGGTCATTCCCTTGAGAGAGTGCCTGGTCTTAGTGCCGTTTCTCTTGAGTTGGTCTCATTTTTCTAGAGAAAACACTTCCAAATGCATGTCAAAGCCTTTTTTTTAATTTTTGGTAGTGGGGATTGAACCCAGAGGCATTCTACATCCAAGCCACACCCCAAGCCCTTTTTATTTTGTTTTGAAACAGGGTCTTGCTAAGTTGCTGAGGGTCTCTCTAAGTTGCTGAGGCTATCCTGGAACCTATGATCCTCCTGTTTTAGTCTCCCAAGTACTGTGATGACAGATATGCACAACCATGCCCAGCAAGCCTAATCTTAATTCTAGTTAACCTTTTGAATTAATGCCCAAACAAACTTGATGTTTCAACATTTTTGTGGAGTTTGAAAAGTAAACAAAAGCCATGCATAAATTCAATATACCATCTCTATCTTGAAGTCTCTCATATTTTGCTAAACAGATAGTTAAAGCTTTCCCCAGCCAGACGTAGTGGTGCACATTTGTAATCCCAGTACTTGGGAGGCTGAGACCAGAGGATCCAGGTTCACGGCCAGCCTCAGCTACTTAGTGAGGTCCTCTGAAACTTAGTGAGACCCTGTTTCAAAATAAAGAATAAAAAAATAGTTCTGGGGGTGTAACTGGGAGGTAGAATGCCCCTGGGTTCAATCCCTAGTACTCCCCTCAAAAAAAAAAAGCTTTCCCCAAATTCCTTATTATAGGAGGTAAAAAGAAATATAAGAGGAACAGATCAGATTTTAGAACTAGAAGTAAATATGAACCAGAAATCTAATTTCACATAATTCCAGCCGCATGTGAAGGACATATGTAGAAAGAGGAGGCCAGATGAAGGAAGAAAATTTTATCATTGCAATAATTCATGTAAGATAAATCAAGAACTCTGATAGGGATTGTAAAAGTGTGTTCTATAGAGACGGGCATGGTGGCGCACGCTTGCAATCCCAGTACTTTGGGAGGCGGAGACCGGAGGATCCGGCTTCGCAGCCAGCCTCAGCTCTCTCTCTCTTTCTCTCTCTCTCTCTCTCTCTCTCTCTCTCCCTGTCTCTCTCTCTCTCTCTCTCTCTCTCTACTTAGTGAGGCCCTCTGCAACTTCGTGAGACCCGGTTTCAAGATAAAGTATAAAAAATAGGGCCGGGGGCGTAGCGCAGAGGTAGAACGCCCCTGCGTTCAATCTCCGGTACCTCAAAAAAAAAAAAGTGTGTTCTATAGAAATAAAGAAATTTGAGAAGTATATGGGGGGTAATATTTATGGGATGAGTAACTGAATGGGGAGGTAGAGCGTCAAGTATGATTTTACCATTTCTGCTGTGCTAAATTGAGGGGACGGTCGTCAATAATATCATTTTCTAAGAACAAAAGGGAAAGAAGGGGTTTTGAGGAAGCATCTGAATTCGCATGATGACGTCTTCATTTTGCAGTGCCCTGTAGGCACATCCACAAGGACCAGGTGCTTGAATATGGGAACAGGGAAAACTGGAGAGAGACCTGTTCTGGCGGTGAGTATTTGAGAGCTTTCAACATGTACAGGAAATTGAAGACATGATTAAAGATTGCATCAACCAGTGAGATTAGAATTTTGAGAAGAAGGTTGGTGAAAACATCTCTGGAGACCAACATCATTCAAGGCAGTTTTCTCTCTTCTTTGTGTATAACAACCATACCGAGAAACCGTGGCCAAGCTATGAAGAGTAACTGAGTTCTCCATGAGTCACGGAGAAGAGCAGTTTTCTCTTTGACAAGGACCATATGTACAAGGAGGCTCAAATTTCTTTCTTCAGATAAAAGCAAGCAAAAGAGCAACATCATTTCCTCTTAGCAAGTCAAAATTGTTACTACTCTGCTTTTATGGTTTCAGAATATTTAACTGTCTCAAAAAAGTCTTATAAGGCCTGTTTATTGCAGGAAATTTAGACAAAACAAGAAATTTTACAAAGAAAATACACCCCAGACTTGTAATCCCATCACACAAGGGAAAAATAAATCATTAATATTTTGCTCTCTTTCCTTCAGGATTTTATATTTTATTATATGTTGTGAATTTTTTTAGTCTTATCCATAAATGATACATGTTTTGTTGTCATTGTTATTTCCAGGAGAAAATCTGAAAAAGGTTCAGTACAATTCTAATTTTAATTTGAAAAAGAAACTCTAATTTGAAGTTTAGAGTCAAGGTCTAGATTTCCATAATTTGTCTCCTTTTCGAAATTTAAGTTATTCAGATAACATTTATACATTTACAATATTTTCCCTTGGCTAAAGTTCATAGTACCTCATGTTTTCACTTTTAAAAGTGAAGAGAGTCTCATTTGTCTGCATCGTTTATAATGTGCCCTGCTAACATCAGCAAATATATTGACTACAGATTATAGCAATAAATAATAAAGCAATGGATTTCCAGCTGCTTTTAACCAACATTCTCACAATTCTTTATAAGCTCTGGTGCTGATCCTTGCATACATTTGAAAGTACTTTGCTCACCTTGTGAGAAACACATTAACTCTTTGAAGTCCCAGGGGCACCATTTAGTAAATGACTCCTTTAGTGCTCTAAATGTACCTTAGTGCCCTGAAAGAGACACATTAATCTTCAGAACATCTCATGAGTACACAGATCAGGAAATGGAGTTTTCTTGGTCTTCTCGCTCAAAACCTTATGAAGCTTACATTATTACACAAACAATTCTCACTGGATTTTATTTCTCTAAATTCCTAAATATCACCCAGATTCAAGGCCTGAAAAAGAATATGGACATAGAAGACTGTTTCCATTGGAGTACTAGAGCAACTGGAAAGAGAAACCCTAAGTCATAAATCTAATTGCAACACCCACGTCTTTCTAAATGATTTAGTACAAAAGAAGAATCCCTCAGTCCTGTAAGGAAAATGTAGATATAAAAATAATATGAAAATTGGAAGGCAACCATCAATTTTATGCTTACAGTTTGAATTTGCTGATTATTGGACAAAAGAAGACTAACTTCATGACTTTCAACCCAAGAAAAAAGGAAATTTCTGTTCAGTTTCACCAATTTAGTATATAGAACACAAGGTAATTTAGTATAAGTTTCTAAAGTTGAAATAAGATATAACCAGTGAGAAATTTATAGACAACTATATTTAAAGTTGTGAGGGTGGTTTCTTCAATTTTTCTACTTTTGTTTTCCTTCCCACAATGCAAAGATATTATAGATTTAGATCACTACATTTTATTCCTCTTTTGATTTTGACCACATAAATTGTAGGGATAAATACAAGAAATTCCTTTACTCTTTTTCTTAACATTGTCTACTTCTCAATTTAGTCATATATTTAGGAAGTCTATCCCTTCCAAATAATGAGATTCTAGGAAAAATGAGAATAGGGGCCTTTAATGTATACCTTCTTTGGCCTGAAATAAACCGCACAGTGCACGATCATCAGGCTCAAAAAGTAAGCTAAAATTATTTAAAATGAATGAAATTATTGAAATGTATCTCAACCCAGTTAACACCCTGAAGCTTTCAGAAAATGCTCATAATTAGCAATTCTAACTCCTTATCCCGAATCTTAAGAACTCAGTCATGGATCCCAATATACTCTCTCAATTGTATTCCTTAGATAAAGAAGATGCAAAGAATAGGCAATGCTAGGGCCTAAACATCTGATTTTGAGTGAGAATATCTCCTCAGGAGGAAATGGGGAAGTAATTTTCAGGTTCTCTTGCAAGGTACAAAGAAGAATGCAAAATTTAAGTTTATCCTGGGCCAGGGTCCTGACTCTGCCGGCAAAGAAGGTACATAGAGGCAGGAGTTCTAGGACTCACCGAAGGGGAGGTAGCAAGGTGTCACAGTCTGTCTAATTTGTAGAAGGACCACAGCTCTAACTGAGAATTTAGGGAACCAGATTCTTCACCCCATAATCACAGACAGGTAAGAGTAGCACAGACATGGAAAGCAAAAATCTTATTTGGAAAAAAATACATATTTTGTAGAAATTTTGGAATGCAATGAGGATGCAGATAAACTGATACAGAGAGCTGGGCATGGTGGCGCACGCTTGTAATCCCAGTACTTAGGAGACTGAGACCGGAGGATCCGGGTTCGTGGCCAGCCTCAGCTACTTAGTGAGGCCCTCAGCAACTTAGTAAGACCCTGTTTCAAAATAAAGGATAAAAAATATGGCAGGGGGTGTAGCTTGGAGTTAGAGTGCCCCTGGGTTCAATCTCCAGTACCAAAAATTTAAAAAAAACTGATACAGAGAAACTAATAAAATACATTGTGATGAGGGGTAGGAAGACTTTCACTCAGTGGGCACAGACATTTTTAAAACTCCTATTACCTACACACAATACTGAAGATTATAAAACTAGTTCTAGCTGATGGGTAACATATAACCTACTTATCTATAGAGATTAGCCTTTTCTTTTTTTTTTTTTGAGTTTGGCTTTTTAACATCTGAGTAGAACTGAGACTTCCTACAATCAACCCCAAAAAGTATTGCACTGAGAGCACTGAATCTCAAATTCTCTACTTCTTATTGTATCCCTAATAGTACATTCTGACAATAAATTTATTATGTGGTTGTAGTCTATAAGTATTACTTAATTCTTATGATAGCATTGCAATTCAGTATGATTATTCTCATTTCACAGAAGGAAAAACTGAGATTCAGAGATATTTAGCTGTCAGAGTCTCTTGAGCTGGGATTACCTGACAGTTTGTGTAGCTCCAAAGTGTTTCTACCACACATTCTATAATGGAGTTTTGCAATAACTAGGAAAATGTAATTATGAAAACTGTTTATTAGTCATCATTCTCCAGGGAAATAGAACCAGTAAGAGATATGCATTTTATATAAAAATATATTTATTATGAGGAATTGGCTCACACAACTATGGAGGTTGAGAAACCCCACAATTTTCTATCTACAATGTGGAGACACTGAGAAACTGAAGAGTCAGTGATATAAATCCTAGTTCCAGGTCAGAATAAGATGAGATAAAATATCCCAGCTCTCATGGAGAAAGGCAGGACAAAAGGGACCAAATTTCTACATCCTCCAAATTTTGTTCTTTCTGAAACTTCAGTGGGCTGGGTTATTCCCACCCACTTTGGGGAGGGAAATCTACTTAACTGACTCCAAGGATTCAAATGCTAAACTCATTCAGAAACACCCTCACAGGCACACCCAAAATGATTTTTAAACTGGGTACCCTAGAGCTTATTCAGGTTGACACATAAAAGTAACCATCATAAACTATGAAAGGGTTTTATTGACTTACACGCAGGAAATGACCAGAGATGGGACACATTCGGCTCATTTGATGGACAGTTGAATTTTGCTGTGCTCCGGGTTAGCTTTTCATGTTGCCTCCCCTCTCAGCCAGGCTGCAATAGTTCAAGTCTTACATCCCAGCACCATGCCATCAGGAGGGAAAAACAAATCCTCCCAACAGAGGATCTGCATTTCATTCTGAATGGACCAGCTTAGTCCAAGTGCCCTGAACAGTCATTAAGGTACCCCTTAATGGCTAAAGCCATCCAGAGTTCCTTTCTGCTATCCAAAGTGCAATCAACTTATCACAACTAAATGACTGCTTCCCACTGGCAAAGGAGGGAACAAACACTTTACAGGGCAGAAAAGAAGAGCCAAAAATCTTCACTCCAATATTTTAGTAAATGTGGACTTAATGAACGAGAAAATAATTATTTAAATTTCTTTCTCTCTGGTAACTATTTTTGTTGCAGCTTAGTAATTTTATTTTTAATCAGATAACTTTATTCCTATTATGTATTAAGTATTAATGTCCCATGAATAAATTAATAAATACATCAGCATAATGGCAAAAGTTAAATGATTGTAGTTTAATTTCATAAAAATGGAGGGAGAGAGACATTGTGAATTGGTAGAATAAAGGTTGAAACATTACAAATATAGGCAATGTTTTGATGATGCATGCCTGGAAAAGCAGTTTAAACATTACTTGATATGCTGAAAATAAATGAAGATTGTTCTCACAATTAGTGGAATGAGCTTCACACTTAGTACCCTGGTTACCAGCCTTGTGCAGGGACATCACCTTAATATAATCATTACTGATGATGCTATATTGGGACAAAGATGCTCACAGCAGGCAGCGCTGATAATCATGCAGCCTAGCAATATTTGAAAGCATAAGGAGAAAGAAAAAAAACTCTAACATGATGGATTCTTTCTCCTTTCACAAAATACAGATAACGCCCAGGAAAGTGCAAAGAAATGGAGAAGCCGCCACGTCTGAGCACCAAATGGAATAATGTGAAAATGAAATGTTATTCAATGTAAGAAGAGAATGGGCTGAAATAAACTATTTTCCTTGGTCTAATGTTACCTGACAGAACAGAAACACAAACTCCTGGAAGGCCCATCTCTTCTCCTTGCCTTATGAAACCTTCTAGAGTTTAATATAGTTCCAGGCGCATAGGCTGAGCTCAATAAATATTTGTGAGACTCATAAAGAGTATGATGATAAGCACCAGTGAGAGTAGTGTTAAAAATAGTCAATGTTCTCAGAGGTTCCTTAGTGACTGCAGTATTTATCTTTAATCAGGTGCTTGCTGCATCCAATGTGTCTGGTATTCCAATTCTGGTGTTCTCTGTCCTTAAGCCCCCCAAAGGATTTAGACTTGCCTCACCATCAGCATACCTCTTATTACCTCATAAATAAAAGGAAAGCCATGGGCAGCCTGGCCGGCTCGCTCCCCAGTTCTTGTCTACACCTCATAGTACCACCTTTCTTCCTCTCAAGAATCACACTTTGACCTATGTATTTTACCCTCTCTTAACTTGCTCCATTACAATTTTCTGATCTTTTCCAAGTATTCTAGCTCCACCTCTCTTCTGGATCCTGGCCATCAAATTAACTACAAGAAACTGCTCAGACTTGTTCAACCAATTTCCCTGATTCCTTATCACTTGTGACAATTACAATTTGACTTCTATCACCAGCATTTTAATAAAATTCCACTCACAGAAGTCATAAGATCTCTTAATTTCCAAATCCAGTGGATCTATTTTCTTTTCCTTTTTGTACACTTTTATTGGTGCATTACAGTCTCACATCATAATGTAGTTCACAGTGATAGTGACATATATACACACAGTAATGAATCTGTTTTCAAACTCCTTGGTATGTCTGAAGCTTTTGTTTCTATTATCAAACACTAAAATGTTTTCTATGATGATTGCTCTTCTCTTGCTTTTATTTGTTTCAAATAACTGTCTTTTCTTTCTCTTATCAATTTAGTGTGTATTCAGAGGTCATAGAGATTATCTTAGCTCTACTGCATAGAGCAGTGGTCTCCACATGAAGGTGTGCATACCCTAACGTGGACACAAAGCGATGCATATGGCTGCAAGAACTGAGCATGAAGAATGTGTCCTCCTATGCCCTCAGCAAAATGTTATGCTGAGAAACTACTAAATGAAAGTATGTGATAATTCTCTTATCAAAGTGTGTAGTCAAAACATGCTCTATTCATAATACATTTTTATTTGTACATGTTCCTCAAGCCTTTATTGCAAATATATGTTGAAAAAAAGTACAGCATTTAAATGGCAATCTGTTGTGTACTTTCTGTTCTACTATTCTGAATAAATATCTGAAATGCCTTGAGTGTTGAATGCCAAAGATGATTGAAATCCCTCTGAGCCATAAATTTAAAATGAGTTCTCTGTGGTGATGAAGATTTTGCATTATGCAAAAGATATAATTGGATACTCTATCCTGAAAGAAAGTCAGGATAAATATTATAGAATTCTCTATACCTAATTCCTGTCCATTAAAAAGTAAAAAATAAATTATATCAGCTTTCATGAAAGTAGAAAATAAAATATAGAATGATAGAAGTCAATATCTATTTTATTTTCTCTCATTCAACTAGTTCCTAATTTAAATATACAGACTAACAGCTGAATTTTTATTGTTTCTATTATCAAATTTAGTCTAGCATCTCATTGAATTAATAGAAACTTCAGTCTGTTGAGTGAGAAATTATCTCTTCTAGAAATTTAAGAGACCCAAAGACTTTGACCTTCTGTTTCCACTGCCAAATTATACCACAGGCATTTGTCAAAGGAATTTTCCAAAAGGGTTAAAAGGGTAGATGAGTAGAAATTACACCAAGGCTGAAGACCTGTAATTTTAGGGGCACTGAAAAAGCTAACAATTTCTCAAACATTTCCTAAGGCAGACTAAAGAGAAATGAGCATTTTCAAATTATGCTCACTCTTTAAAACTTTCAAAGAAAAAAATTACAGTTTATGTTAAGTAAGTCATTTTTAACCTCAGAATTATCTTACTAGATAGATAATCAGCAAGATTTGGTTTATCTAATTAATTACTACATGCTTATAGGCAGAATTCTCAAAAATATGTTAACTCAAAGGAGATAAAACAGTTGCAAGTGTTAACTCTTCCTGTTCAGTGTTTGGTCCAGCATCAAGTAGAAATTAATAAATTAACAAGGGTGCTAGGATGAGCATGCCTGGTCCAAAGTGGAAATGTGGGAGCAAGCAATAAAAGCCCAGTGGGAAGAAGTCTAAGATATTCTTTACCTTCTTAATTCTGCCTAGAATCAGATCAACTGCTAAGTAAATAAAGCTCTTTTTTTGAGAATCAGAAATATTATTTAAAACCGTGCACTCCTAGAAACACTGCCAGTCAGAGATGGCAAGATGACTGACGTGTTTGTTTCATTGCCAAATGGCTCTGATGTTGATTTTCTTAGCATGTAAGCTGCTTGGCTTGGGTGTCTACATACTGTTTTTTGAAGGTGACTGAAAATCGCTGCACCTGCCAAGTCTCATATTTAACATTCAACAGTTGGTGATGCTGGCAGGAATATCATTCAGAAATAAAAATCTCTATTGCTCGTGCCATTTTAGGTGGGCTAGTAGCAAGTAAGCCAATGGCAACATACATTCATTCAAACTTAAACAGAAGGTTCTAATTTTGGCCTCTGAGCCTGGAAGACCTTTGTCTAATACTTAGCACTTAATCAATTTCACAAAAAGCATCATGGGAACATGAACAGATCATCTGATAGCGTAAAAAACATCTGGCATTTGCCATATTTTAATTAACATAATGATCTGCAAATGCAGAACCATCCTCTCTGATACTTTGGGAGCTGCTTTTGTTTCATCATATTAAGCTTGCTAATATATTACAATAAACTTTTTTGTCTCTTTTTCCAATTTCTAAGTTGGATAGTAATTGGACTATATATTTTGCTCAGGACATATTTTTAGAAGTAATAATGTCAAAGGTGCAAACAAAGTGTGTTGGTATAATCATGCTTCCACATAAATCAAAGACCATTGATTAAAATGTGATGACCTTTTGTTTTGATAAAGAAGGAATCAAGAGTCACTGATTAAAAGTAGATATCTATTTTTTATAGAAATGCATATCTTGCTACTTTTAAATGCATAATATTTATATAAAAACAACATATCTTGGTGATGTTTATATTTTTGTCATACCGGAGAACAATATTCAATGTAATAACAGCAGCTATATCAGCTATTAATATCTACTAGGTAGCAGGCACTGTGCTAAGATCCAGGAAAAAAGTGTTTTCTGTTCTGGTGAAGCTTATAACCTACCCATTAATATAATAGAACCTGTTTACGATATTGGAGAACAATAATTCTTTACCATAGCTGATTCTGCAATGTTAAGTCTATTGCCTCACTAAAGAAATAAAATAACATATTTAATTTCATTTTGAATAATTTTATTAAAAATAGAAAGTAATCACTAACTGAGAATGAAACAGTTTCATATTTATCATTCTAAAATTCTATGCTGGTCAACTAATTAATTACTGCCAAAAATAAAGTGCTATTTATCAACTCTACTAAGAACAAACCTCATTATTTTTGATAGATACAAGATAATACTTTTTGACTATAACTTAATTTTAGACATATGTTATTCATTTATTTACTTCTGTATATGACTCCCAACCAATTTATTTTGTGAGACTCATGTGGAAATTACAATGCTCAAGGTTAAATGGCCAATGGAGACCATGCTGGGTTTCATAATTGCTCTGAGTATTTACATACACACACTGTATTTTTTTCTCCCTTCAGGCTGAAATTATTATGGACACATTCAAGGTACCTTTTTATCAGTGAGCTAAAGTAGATCCCAGACCACTTCATGAGAGGATTTTTCTACCACCTTTTCCCAGCAGCCATTTTCTGGGTAGAACTGGAGTAGTTATTATTCCAGCTCAGTTTAACACCCCTTCTTTATTATTAGAAATGCTGGTCTACTCCCAACCCACATAGCAACAGAGTATACGGCCCTGCACTTCATCAATAACACAAAGTAGTTGTACCCCAAGTACTTGTTAGGGAGCCCAGCTACAAATTTACTGCCCCTCAGTACCCATCCAAATTTTAGTTAAGAGAATAATGTCTGTGGAAGGTTTCCTGAAGCATAATTCAATCCACATAGAGGAACCGTTAAAACCTACCCATGGACTAAGCCTGGCAAACAGAAAAATGAACATGGAGGCTGAGAAATGTTGTCCCCACAGAAATACTTCCAATAAATTGTGCTTTCACCTTGGCCTTGTTCCTCGGGCCTGCACTGAAGGGCTCTGAAGCAAACAGACCCATAAAACTCGTTGATGTAGTAACTACAACAATTTCTGGAGGACACTCTTGGCCATGTTGTGGTGTCCTTTTTATGAGGACTCACAGGAGAAATTCTTTCTGTGGACTCAGTGCCAGGAATAATTGTACTTCTTCTGAGCAACAGGTGAGTTTCTTTTTTATGGATGCTATGCAACATGTTTTCTCTAATAGTGTCCTCCTTTCTTGAAATGCCCCCAAATTCAAGAGTCAGATGTGTGCCCTGCTTCAAGCAAATTCAGACTACTTTATAGCACTCTTTAATCCATCTCTTTTCGTTTTTGCTTCTCTACTCCCCCCTCTCTACCACCATTCATTTAGTTTTTACTTCAATTTATTTAAATACATGAAAGCTGCTGTCATAAATATTTTTCTGGAACAAGATGTGATAAAGATTAATAATGTGAGATAATAAACAACACACATTTTCCATTTTCTCATGTGAACCTTCTTTACAATGGAAACAATTCATCAACATTTGCCTCAGGGACACTTATCATCAGTAGGCCAGAAACAAAACAAATTAAACAAAAAACAAAATACCCTCTTAGCCTTTAATTGTGAAAGGATTCATTTGGAAATAAGACAAAATACAAACAAAAAACACAAAAAGAAAGGCTGTAAAATAAACATAAAGATGATGCTTCAATTCCAGTTCTAGGACCACATAAAGAAACTTCAGAGTTACAACGGTACAAAAGGAGAAAAGGAAAGGGAAGAGACTGGAAGGGAAGGGAGAGGTCTGATTTCTGGTCCATGTCTCATCTCATAGGGATTGCACCTTTGTTGTCCTGTCTGAAACTAGTAGAAGTATAAGAGGAACCACTGATGGCTGAGTACTTGAAATCCTCAGAAAGAGGTAGAAAACCAGATCTTCCACAGCCAGCCCATGAAGACATCGCTAGGGCTGCAGAGGCTGAACATCAAGGGACAATATTGGGGCTTGGGTTATCACAACAGAACAAGCAGGGCAAAGTCCATAGAAGTGTCAACACAGATAACTGTACTGGGGCAGGCTACACGCATGAGAAATATGGGCTTTGGGGGAGAGTGAGGTAGGAACTACGACAGACAGGTCCCCTGGAGTTTAGAAATAGAAGCAGGTTGAGAGACAAGAAGATCCTGAGAACAGGAAATACCAGTAAGGCTGTGTTAAACTGAAAAATAATGAGACATTCTTGTGGTGACAAAGGAAAATCCATAAAGAACCAAGGGTCATTTTTCTGTTATCAAATAGGTTTATACCTCAGTGTAAGGGAATGATAAAGAGTTAAATTATAAAGTTATGTTTTTTACAATGGTGACTGAAATATTGTCTATAAAACAAATAAATAGTACTCATTCATAAGTGTACAAATAAACGTGTAATCTAGAATCTCTTTCTAAGACATCTCTATTAGAAAGTGTTCTCTTAAAATCCAATAACGAAATACTAATATATCTAAATTTTCATTCCTTTCTTTTTTTCTTAGGCCCTTAGGAGCAGTTCCTAAATATCAAATTTTTTTTTGGTTTATATAGCACTGGCCTCTTAGTGTTCCTCTTAATATTTGGGATATTCCTTTCCTATATTTTTACTGTCATAAATTTGAATTTATCTCATTCAAATTCAAATGTTTACTCTTTTCTGGACATTCTCTTTCTCCTCTTTTTATTTCCTATGATGGGGATTTTATTCTATCTCTCAGTAAAAATGAGAAATAATTCTTTATGCCCAACTGTACCTCTGTCAAATTCTTGCTCCAATCCTCAATTTGCTACTGGGATATTTCTAGTCAAAGGTCTCATTTAGCCTTACACACAGCATATTAAAATGGGAACTTTCCCTAAAATAGATTCCTTTACCATACTTCTGATTAATGTCGTCATCACCATACTCTCAGACCCCTGAATAAAAATATACATGTTATCCATTTACCCTTCTCTCCCATATAAACTGAGTCACTTTCGACTAGTCTCACATTTTTAAAAAGTTGTGTAATAATTGAGCACATGTTTATATGACAGTTATTTTCATGCCTGTTTTCACCATCATTTCCACAGTATAGATTAATATCTGGTTTCTCTATTTCTATAACTAGCCTTGGTGCAAAGAACATAGATTTGGGTTTTCAAATCAACCTGAGTTAAACTCCCAGTGTGAACATCATCAACATATTCAAAACTTACAGTTTCCTTATCTGTAAAGTGGAGATAAAAATAGTTACCTGACAGGTTTGATGTGATGGTAACCTGAAATAATTTATCCCGAAGACCTAGCACAGTGTCTAGTACCCACTCAGGAAAGCCTATCATCTCAATTATCTCCACAATTTGATTTTTCTTTCTTCTACCTCAGGCTGCTAAGAATCACTAAGGGAAATTGCACGATTCTGTAAATTCAGGGTCAGAAAGTGTAGCTAGGCTTTCCATAATAATTTATTAATTTAAAAGCCCTTTTTCCTTACAAAACAGCTATCATCCTTTACCATTCTCTGTAAGCCATTTTACCGGTTCTCAATGCTTTTGCTCTCAGGTATGATTTTTGCCTTTCACTTGATCTAGGCAGTCAAGGCTGTCAAGTCTAATTTGTCTCATTTTCCTACCTTCACAGTGATAAACTGATCTAAGTCCTCTTTTTTATTCCCCTGCTTCCAGTCTTAGAGATGGCCCTCCCTTTGCTCAAAGTCCACCCTTCACCTCTATTTTCTAATTCAGGAGTTTACCCTCTAATAATGCAATCCCTCTGCTATATCCTAAGCACCCACAACTAGTAAACTCTTGGGATTAATCTTTAAACACATTTGGATATTCTCATCCTAAAATATTCTTTCCTGTACCCTGACACCTAAAATTGATCAGTCCAGCCCTCTTTGCCTTGTCAGGCAAAATTTTTCAAAAGGACATTATAGATTCTCTCCATATACTTCCTCAGCCTACTAGAATCAGTCTTGTTTCTCTACTCATTCTCTTAAGTTAGATCAAGTCTAGGTTGTCAATGACCTATTTTTAAATTCAGCCTCTTCACAAAATTTGTGTGTATCACTGGCAATGGACTGAATGTTTATGCTCCCACCCCAATTCTCATTTTGAAATCCTAACCACAAAGGTAGTGATATTAGACAAAAGCCACCTGCTGGCCATTTGATTTTGGACTTCTCACCCTTCAGAACAATGAGAAATAAATTTTTGTTTTTTATAAATCACCCACCTTATGATTTTCTGGTATAGCAGTCTCAACGGACTGAGACGCCATTTCTCCCCTTGAATCTCTTTTCTTTTGGCTTCTGGGTCTCTAGTTGTTTCTACTTACAGAAATATTGATTTACAGTCTTTTTTTGTGAGCTCTGCTTGATGTTTAGGTGTTGACCTGTGCTAATTTATAGCGAAATCTCATGCACCCTCATGTTTTAAACAATCATTTGCATGCAAATAGTTACTAATTATATACTTGGGTTTTCAATCTTGAACTCTTCTCTGAGCTTCAGTCCTACATATGCAATTCATGACTCAGTACTCAGCTATACCTCATCCTTTAACTCTTCCACAAGCCCATCAACTTGAACTTGTCCAGAGAACTTAGTATCCTTACTCAAAGACTGTTTTTCTTCTTTTATTTCAGGTTTTAGTTAGTGATGTTGCCATTTCAATAATCAGTCTCCTTGTTAGAAACTAATTCCCCCTTTCTCCTACATTGAATCAATAACTGAATTCTGTATAACTAACTTACAAAATGTTTCTCCTATCCATACCATCTTCTCCATTTCCAGCATCCATGGTATTATTAAGGCCCTAAATATTTCTCACCTGGACTATGGAAATATATTCTAAATAGAAAACATAAGAAACGATAGTCTAGCACAGTGGTAAAGAGTGTACACTTGGAACATTATCAATGTGTCCAAATATGAACTCCCATAGCGTATTAGCTCTAATTTCATAGGCAACTTATACAAGCTCTCTGTGCTTCAGTTTCCTCTCATAAGGACTTCTCACCATCTTTACTTGGTCAATTATTTCTCACTCCCCAAGGCTTGGTTAAGATTTTACTTGTTCAAAGATCATTTCCCAAAGGCATCAAGTTAAATAAAATATCCCTTCTCTGTGATCCCTTGGTAACCATTGTTGCTGCTATCCTAAAATATATTATATTTCTGTCCTTGTGCTACAATTTGTGTTTCTTTAGTGGAAATTAGTTCATTTATGATTGCTGAGTAGGTGAATGAGTTCAATACAATGCAAAAGTCAATATAATGCTGGTTTGTTCATAAATTTTCTAAGGCTACTAATATTTTGAAAAGATCAAGGTCAAACTTTTTCTGTAGCATAGAAATTTTGTTAGAAATATATTTAAATCTTGAGAAAAAAAGATGAAAACCCAAGAAATGTCTTACATTAGTTGTGGGATTAGTTATTTCAAGAAATGTTATACTTTCCACAATATTAAGTAATCTGGGGAATTCAAAAGTACAGATGAAGTAACTGTGAAGACATTTCTCATGTGTTAAATACACTGAGTAGGGCTTTTAAATTTTGTTGTACCGGTTCTCTATTTTAAGTAAACATTCTCAACAATATTAGAAAGAATCATGAGTTCAGGAATTAAGTCAGCAAAGGACCAACTGACTTTATTATTGGGTGCAAATGTGAAGGACACTCAAGCCGAGCGTGGTGGTGCACGCTTGTAATCCCAGTACTTTGGGAGGCAGAGACTGGAGGATCCGTGTTCGCGGCCAGCCTCAGCGCTCTCTCTCTCTCTCTCCCTGTCTCTCTCTCTCTCTCTCTCTCTCTCTCCCTGTCTCTCTCTCTCTCTCTCTCTCT
>PVJS01014497.1:0-40292 GCA_004027185.1 Glis glis
TGTGTGTATTTCCCACAATTTTGTAATCCACTCATCTGTTGATGGACACCTAGGTTGGTTCCATGATTTGGCCACTGTGAATTGTGCTGCTATGAACATGGGTATGCATATATTACTATAGTTTTCTGGTTTCAATCCCTTTGGTTTGATACCCAGTAGTGGTATAGCCGGGTCATATGGTGGGTCCATTCCCAGTTTTCTGAGGAATCTCCACACTGATCTCCATAGTGGTTGAACTAGTTTGCAATCCCACCAACAGTGTAGAAGAGTCCCATTTTCCCCACATCCTTGCCAACATTTGTTGTTGTTTGACTTCTTAATGCTTGCCATTCTTATTGGGGTCAGATGAAATCTCAGAGTAGTTTTGATTTGCATCTCCCTGATTGCTAATGATGTTGAACATTTTTTCATGTATCTATTGGCCATTTGTATCTCTTCTTTCGTGAAGTGTCTATTCATTTCAGCTGCCCACTTCTTGATTGGATTATTTGTTTTCTTAGTGTAGAGCCTTTTAAGTTCTTTGTATATCCTAGATATTAGACCTCTGTCAAAGGGATAGCTTGCAAATATCTTCTCCCATTCTGTAGGGTTTCTCTTTAGGCTCTTGATGGTTTCCTTTGATGAGCAGAAGCTTTGTAGTTTAATGCTATCCCACTTATTAATTCTTGTTTTAATTTCCTGTGCTTTGGAGGTCTTGTTAAGAAAGTTTCTACCTGTGCCTATATGTTGGAGTGTTGAACCTATGCCTTCTTCTAATAATTTCTTTTCTCTACTTTTTAAAGAGAAAAATTTAAATTTTAGAATAGCTTTATATTATAGAGAAGTTACAGAGGTCATACTTACATATCTTGTACCCCGCTTCCCCTACTGTTAACATTTTTTATTTGTAAGATTCACTTCCCACATCTAATACACCAATATTGATATATGTTATTAACTAAAGTCCATACTTTATTGGAATTTCCTTAATTTTTACCTAATGCTATTTTTTTGCCCGAGGACACCACATTCCCTTTGGTGTTCATGTCTCCTTAGGCCTCTCTATCCTGTGAGTTTCTGAGACTTGCTTTTGAAGACCCTGACACTTGGGGGGTCCTGCTCAAGTATCATGTGTAGTACCCCTCACTTTGGATCCACCTGATGTTTTCCTCATGATTAAGCCGAAGTCATGGGCTTTGGGTGGCAGAAGAGCCTAGAGGGAAAGTGCCATTTTTCTTTACACATCGGATCAAGAGTCCAGATTCTCAGCCTGACTGATCTCTGAGGAGGCCCAGCTCGCTCACACGCCTGGGTATTGCCTGTGGGCTCGCTCCACTTTAAAGTTACTCTTTGGAAGGAAGTCACTGCGTTTTGCTGTTCTGCCCACACTTGAGAAGCCAGGAGTTATGCTCCACGTCCTTTAGGGGGCAATGTCTACCTAAATCTCTGCCCTGCCTGATGCTCCGAGGAACCAGTGGAATCCCAAAGGGAGATAATTTACAGAAAGCACTTAGTACTATGGTTGTCACACGGTAGGTACTCAACAGAATATAAAAATAACCCATTTAAGGAAAGAATGTGTTGTGGAACATAAAAGCATAGAATTATTTTTCAACTTTTTATCATGAACTATTTTCAAATATAGATAATTGTAGAAATTTTTACAATGCCTGGACAAGGCAACTTTAGTATATCTCTATACTTTTTTTAGTGCATCTTTACACTTTCATATATTCCTTTTTTTTTGGAACTAGTAATTGAACCCAGGATCATTCTACCTCTGAGCTATACACCAAGCCCTATTTTAATTTTTATTTTGAAATGGGGTCTTGCTAAGTTGCTAAGGGCCTTGCTTGGTTGCTGAGACTGACCTTGAACCTGCGATCCTCCTGTTTCAGCCTCCCAAGTACTGGGATTATAGGCATGAGCCACCATGTCTGACTACACTTTGCTATATATTCTTAAGATCCTTTTTTATTTTTAGGAATAAATGATTAATGATATGGAACTTTTGGAATCTCATCCTTGATTCCTCATATCACCGCTCTTTATATAAATAATCACTAAACTAAAGTTGATATTTTCACTTCCATACATGCTGTTCTATTATTTCTACACAGCAGAATTTTACTTCTTCCTTTCCTATTCATTCATATGACATTTATTATTTTTTAAGAAGATAACTTTGGATTCAGTGTTATATTGATTGGGAAGGGGAGGAACTACTTAGGAATCAACATTAAATCTGGGTTCTAAATACACAAAGTTGTAGGTCAGTTTTCTAACCATCAACAGAAACCACCGATCTGTTTTAAGTTCCTATTGTTTAGTCTCAGATACAAAAGTTAAATAAAGCAAAATTTCTAAAGATAGGAGAAGTAGATGCAACTTAACTTTGACTTTTTTTTAAACTTTCATTTCTGAGTGGTTGCTAGGCTGCTGGGCAGGGGCAGGAGGAAGGTGTCAGCCTCCACCCAGGTAAGACCTGCCACACCTGAGCCCAGATGTTGAATTAGTACTAGCCTGCCCCCCGCACGTGGTGAGGCTTGCATTGCTTTTCCTCATAAATTTCTGCTTACCATTTGTGTGAGTGGATCTGAGATTATGCTGAACTTCAGAGTCATGGAGAAGGTAGGCAGGGACTTACCAGACCCCTCCGGTCATTGCGTCTTTCCTCTTAGACAATCTGATGGCGTATTGTTCATGGTGCTGAGTTTGTCTAATTCTAACCCAGGGATTCTGAGGGCCACATTGATCTAGGTGAGGTGCCTTTGCTTGATCAAGTCCAATTCATTCTCAAACTAAGCTTCTTATGAGTAAGGCCACATCCATACCTTTAAAGAGAAATTGCCCTGGGCAGTATCTCTGGGTTTCATGTCCTACATTCTTACAGAAAGCAAGGGTCTCTACAGAATGATAGAAATTAGTGGTTGAGCAAATGCAGCACGAACAGAGAGAGGATAAATAAACCTCAGGCCATAATTACCTGACAGTTGCTTGTGAGGACTAGAGGGTAGGTATCTAAGATGAGCCTGAATTGCTAGCCTTGTGCCTGGGAGGCTAGTCCACCAAAAGCAAAAAAACACCATGTTTTCACTATTTTAAAATGCCATGTAGTTGGAAGGTATCATTTAGCTGTAAAACATGTAAGCACAAAAACTACTGCTATGGCCACAAGCTGAAATTTCCCATAAGAGCAATTTCTTTTCCCACAATTTGTTTTAAAGGGAATTCCAAGTCTCTTAAGGTAAAAAAATAATATTTGATAGCTATGAAATAGAGGGGCTGAAGTGAATTCTAATTTAATATATGTGATTTTAAGTTCACATTTTGAAGCATGACCCACATTGCTTTATTAACCAAGTGACAAGACCAGACTTAACATTTTCTTATGCTATGAAATATATGCTTGCTTCCCCCCCCCAAATAGTGGGTGTTTTAGAACTTAAGGAGGAAGAAATAAAGAAAGAATGCATTTGTGTCAGGGGCTGGGGCGTTCATAGGGAAGGAGTAACATTTAGATTTCTATCCATTTATCGCTTAGCAGGTAAGTGTTTTAATTTTCTCTCTAAAGAAGGTAAATGAAAGAAAGTGAGAGCTAGCTTTCTTCAAGAAGTTTGAGAAGGCCAAGAGAAAAATCAATTTTCACAGCTAAGATAGCCAAGTAAACCGATTTCCATTGTTAATATTCACTCCTTATCTTGCCTTTCCCCTTATTATTTCTTGATTAAGAGAAAAGCTATTTAGAATGTTGAAGAACTTTCTAAACTCACTTCTCCTGGTTACACAAGATTGTGGTTAAGGTGACATGCAGAACTGACAAGAATGGCTAATTATGTCAAATTACAGCTTTTAAAATGCCAGCCGAGACCTCATTTCAGATTAAGTCCTATTCAGGCCCCAGCTGGATTTCTGGTACCTACTCTTTAAATTAGATTGGAACTTTTTAACTCGATAGGAAGAAAATAGACAGTGCTGCCAAAGGACCTGGAGAAATGTCAGCTATATGGTAGAGCTCTTGTGTGGCCCATCTCCAATTATAACCATTCGTGGACTCCGAGAAGTAACTGAAGATCTTTAAGGAGAGTTGTACTCATTCTTGTTCCCAAGGAGTCTAGCTTCCCTCAAAACATGACAGAAAGTTGAGTGTAGCATTTTTATAAGTACATAGTATTTCAGTTAGCTATTACTGTGAAACAAAATTCCCCAAACTTAGTGCCTTAAAACCACATCGATTTATATTACTTCTCAACGTCTATGGTGCAACGGCTCATCTCAGTGGGGCTTGGCTGGTATGAAGCCCAGTGCTGTACCTGCAGTCAGTTGGCTGCAGGAAGCTGGTCTAGGAGAGTCTTGGCCATCTAGCAGGCAGATTAAGCTTTTCTGATGCTAGCGGAGGGACTTGAAGAGAGATTGTGAATTTGCAAGGTCTCTTGAGGCCTGGCCTTGAAATCAGCATACAGTAGTTATCTGTAGCTTCTATAGGCCAATGCAAGTCACCAAACCAGCCCAATTTAGGGGTGGGGAAACAGACTTTGTATGTATACACACACACACACACACACACACACATACACACACACACACACATATAGTATTCATATATATGTATTCATATATATATGAATATATATAGTATATATAGAAAATATATAGAGAGAATATATAGAATAAATATATATATATGGAATATATACAGTACTGGGAATTACATATATATATATATACGTATATATATATAGACTATCATCTATCTATCTATCTATGATCTATCTATTAGTACTGGGAATTAAATTCAGGGGCATTCTACTGAGCTACATTCCCAGCCTTATTTTATTTTCTATTTTGAAACAGGGTCTCATTAAGTTGCTGAGGGCCTTGCTAAGTTGCTGAGGCTGTCCTTGAACCTATGGTCCTCCTGTCTCAGCCTCCCAAGTACTGAGATTACAGGCATTTTCCACTACACTCAATCAGATTTTCTATTTTCACATGAAGAAATGCAAAGTTACATTTTAAGGAATGGATAGACAGGGAGGGGTGGAGAATTGGCATAATTTTTCCTCTAATCTTTCAAAACTGTTCTCCCCCCCAAAATCAAGTAGCTGACTACTGTGTAAGGTCTTTGATTGCATTCTAATCACCCCCACACCCCAGGTCATTGCTATTCCCAGCAAGAAGCACATCTATCTCTTTCACAATTTCTTCCACAAATTCTATATTTTTACAAATAACTTCAAACATTTGCTTTTATTTCCTAAAAAAAAACAACTTTTTTTTTTACTACAAATACCAACACTTTCTATCACCATGATTTTCAAGTTGCACAAACACTCTGGAATATGATGAACATTCATTTGACATTCCTAAGCAGGCTCACATTAATTTTAGTTCCCCATTGAATTTCAAACAGGAGTCTCTCCACATTGACATTAAAAAATATTAACATTTGCAGTGGCAGCCCAATCTGCCGAGGCGTGGATGGCTCCCTGACTCTCCACATCTCTCCCCTTGTTCTTTTTTTAGAAAGAGCGAAGCGGAGGTATTTGGCAGGGCAATTCAAGCTGCCACTCAGGGCAGCTCCGGAGGAAGAAGGCTAGCAGGGACCATATTGCCTTCTAACTGGCAGCAAATTTCTCGTTCAAGGTCTTTCTGCAAAAAAAAGGCAATGCTAGCTGGGCCCCTCACCCTCGCTGACATCTGTCCTCTGATAACTTCCCAGCCTTAAAACAGCCACTACTTTCCATTTTTCTGAATGCTTCTGAAATAGCTTCTCCTTAATCTGTTCTTTTGCCCCCAGTAAGCTTTTCCCCCTTTGTCTACAATAATGCACTCAGTGAAAATAATTCAGGCTTCTGATTGAGGTGTGAGGGGATAAGTTTGTTCTCTATCTCTCTAAATATATATATATATATATATATATATATATATATATATATATTTAGTGGATCCCTTTATGGACAAGGCAGAGTCCAATAGGCAGAATTTCCTTCTGAAGCTATTTTCCACCCCTTTCAGCCTTGCTCATTTTTATCATCTTCCATCACCATTATTACCCATTATATTTATATCTGTATTTAGCAGGCAGACTTGCTTGGTATCTATAAAGGTGTAATGAGCAATTTGGGTTAATGATTTTCTGCAGCTGCTCAAAACAGTTGGTACTAACGTCATCGTTGATGCCTTCCAAAAGAAATCTGAGCAAGGCATCAGATGTGGACCAAATTGGCTTTGCTCTCTGAATGGAGGAAGTAGATGCAGGGACGGGGGTGGGGCGCATGTGGAACAGCAGTTCATGCATCTTTCAGTCCCTAGCTGAGTGGTTGCTAGCGGTGAGCCTCTCTCATAAGAGAAAGTTGGGCCTGGGAGAAAGAAACTGGGTTCAGTGTTTCTACTTAGAAGCATGTTAGCTATGTGACTTTGAGCAAGTTAACTTATCCAAGACTCCATTTCCTTCTCAGAAAAACTGGGAATACTGAATATCCCATAGGATGGTATCAGGATAAAAGGAGAGAAGTGCATGAAAGATATTATACAGTGGCATATAGGTACTGTTACTAGGGTAAGTTTTATTTATTTTTTGGTACTGGGATCGAACCCAGAGGAGTTCTATGTCTGACCTATACCCCAGCCCTCATTGTCTTTTATTTCGAAACAGGGTCTTGCTAAGGTGCTGAGGGTCTTGTTAAGTTGCTGAGGCTGACCTCTAACCAGTGATCCTCTTGTCTCAGCCTCCCAAGTACTGGGATTACAGGTGTACACCACCACATCTGGCTAGGATACATTTGTAGATGTGTTTTCCTTAGGTTATGTGCTCAAAAACAAATCCCGAAGTCTCTCCACATATGTAAAGGGCATTTGACTTTTCGGTTTTCTCTGCATCTTGTCTATTGGAAGTCCCTCCTGCTGATGTTAGTCCACATACCTCGTCTTCCTGTTCACCAGTCCCCAGCTCTCTTCAGTATTATGGACACAGTGCAACTAATGACGATTGTACACTCCTGGGTTATCTTCATACTTTAGGAATCCAGAACTTGACAGGAAAGTAATTTAAATTTGGCAGTCCGTAGATTCACACAGGGACAGTTTTAGACAAAATTTTGAAAGAGAAATTAGTGCTGAGTTTCTTCCCAGCCCTGATTATCTTTCGCAAATACACCTGTGATGAGTGCAGATTATTCAACACCCTCCATCCCTGTTCTCCTTCCCCTGGTGGTGTTCTGTGTTCTGAACCCCGCTCGATTTCCTTACACCACAATTTGATTCAGGCACTTCCCAATGGTGCAAACAGTGCCTACCCTTCTCTAATTGACATCTGTAGCTCAGAGCCAAGCATAGATCGGGCCCATAATCACTGCTTGTTAAATGGATTGGCAGAACTGTGAGGAGATAGCCAATCTGCTCAGTTAATTGGAGCTAAAGGGTTAATTAGTGTAAATGATTTTACGGGTTGTGTCTCCCAGACTTCAAATTTGCCTTCTGGCGGGCACCTTACGATGTCATAATCTATGGAAGTGGCAGATGGTGGGAAAGCTCTCTAACCCGGGACAGGCCTTGAGGGTGGGTGAGGTGGGCGGATGTTTCTGGACAACTCTCCTTGATATGCTGTTTCTCATAGTTTTGTGAGGGTTGACCACGCACACTAATATTTCTTTGGTTGAAGAGATGGAAGTTATTGCCTCCTGCCATAATCCAATAAGTTACTTAGAACATTTTAATTTTATGGTTTCGTAAATGCTCTAAAAACTAATGACAAATACTTATTGAGGCCCAAATGGCAGTGGACACTGGTCCAAAGACTTGGCATGTACAACTTCATTTAATCCTAATAAACAATCCTATATATACATAGGTGCTCTCGCTTATTTATCCTGGGGAAATTACACTACAAAGAGATTATTAAGTTGTGTATATAGTTACAGCTAGAGAAGCGACGAGTCGGGAATCAAACCCAGATGTTTTGACTCCAGATTCCCCGTTGGCTACCACATTATGAAGAATCAAAGCAGTGTGTGTTTCAGATGATCCTGACTTCGACATTTCCTGGACACTTGGGGAGGACATTCCAGTGAGCAATACATTGCTGAAGGACTTTATGGTAACTGTGGGAGATGTAATGAGACCATCTCAACTGGGAGAGCTCAAGTGTATGTCAGCGTAGAAAGGACCTGGGGTTACTGAAGGTAATTAATTCCCCAGAGGCAGCACCTTTGTGTCATGTAGGGCAAGAAAGTCCAGAGAGATATACAACATCGTGGGAGTGAAGTTGAGATTTTTTAGGCAATTTTCACTGTCAGGCAAAAGGTGTCATTCTCATGAAAATAGAGAGTTTGACAAGGATATAGACCTAAATAAAATGTCCCCTCTAGACTCCAAAGAGGTGGGTGGAGGATGTTCTCTCAAGAGTCTCCTCAAGAGGTAATTCTTGGTCTAAGCAGGACCACACATAAAAGTCTTTGTGTATTCCTGTATGCTTTTCTACATTTTTATGCAAACAGAAAAAGCTGTGTGTTTGTGCACATTTATGTGTGTGCATATCTGTGACAGTTTTGTAATTTATTTTTACTAAACAATTTATCTTAGAAGTCTTTTTATCTCTGCATATATAAATCATATAGGCCTACCATAGCCTATTAACTAATTATCCATTAATGACTATTTAGATTGTTTCTTTTTTCCAATTATGAACATTTCTGCCAAGCATATGCAAATGTATTTCTTTACATAATTAAGTTGTATATCCTTGAAATAAATTTCTGGCAATGCAAATGTTAGATTAAGAGATGTACTTTTTGTTTTGTTTTGTTTTGGTTCTGGGGATTGAACCCAGGGATATTCTACCTTCGAGCTATAGCCCCAGCCCTTTTCTTAAAATAAATTTTTTTTTGAAACAGGGTCTCGCTAAATTGCTGAGAGTCTTGCTAAATTGCTCAGGCTGGCCTTGAACCTGCGGTCCTCCTGTCTCAGCCTCCCAAGTACTAGGATTACAAGAGTGTACCACCACACCCAGCTGTTGAATACATTTTAAATGCCAATAGATATTACCATTTTCTTTTTAAAATTACACTAATAAGTAAACCATTAAAGTCATTTTTTATACACTCATATAGACTCAACACTGGTTGTGCTTCTGCCTTTAGCTGACAAAGATGCATCGGAGTAGAGTGTAAAGACAGTCACTTGAGGGCTAGTAAGAGTCCCACAAGTAGAGAAGTTAGTAGGGAAGGCATTTTGCAGAGAGAGGATGGCAGGAGCAAAGGAACAGAGATGCGAATGTATGTGAGGACTAAAGGGAATGGCATTGTGACTTTGAAGAAGAAAAACTGGTATTAAGAGATAGTATTAATTACACTTAGTAAATACTTGGTAAGCATATGGCTAGAAGCATAAGCTTCCATTAGATTTAAGTTTGTTAAGGCAGGCAAAGCTCGCTGCCATAGAACACATTTCCTAACCTTAGTGGCTTGACAAAATAACAGCTTAGTTGTCTCTTTTATTGTCAAGTGGGGAAAGTTTTGCTCTAGCCAGTCCTCAGGGATACAGCCTTCTTTTATGTTGGAGTTCCACCTTCTGTGTGTGTGTGTGTGTGTGTGTGTGTGTGTGTGTGTGGTGCTGGGGATTGAACCCAGGGGTGTTCTACCTCCAAACCATACTCCCAATCCTATTTTATTTTAAACAGGTTCTTGCTAAGTTGCTGAGGGTCTGGCTAGGTTGCTGAGACTGGGTGCAAATCTGCCATCCTCCTGTCCTAGCCTCCCAGTACTGGGATTACAGGCATGCATCAGGACACCCGGCTGGAGCTCCACCACCTTTAACTCATTCTTGCAGATTGCTCTAGAGTCACCCGGTCAACAGAGGGGTGCAGGAACATGACAGGCACTCTCAGCTGCCTTATTAGTTGTCCATAGCTGCCTAACAAATTATGCCCAAATTTAGCAGAGTCAAAGAGCACACATAGAAACAGCACAGTTTCTCAGGAGCCGTTGTTTTATCCTCGACCTCAAAGCTGTAGTCAAGGTGTCTGGCAGGGCTGGAATCCTAAAGGGTAGGGGGATATTTATTTAAGCCATCTTACAAGGCTGTTGGCAAGATTCAATTCTTTGAGGGCTATTGAACTTAGTTCCTCATCACATGGACCTCTTTCAAAATAGCAGCTTGCTTCATTCAACAAAGTTGATGAGAGAGAGAATCTGCTAGTAAGATGGAAGTCACAATCTAATGTAGTGTAATCAAGGACGTGACTTTGCCATATTCAATTATATAGAAGAAAGTCTCCAGGCCAGCCCATATTTAAGGTGAAGGGATTACAGAAGGGAATGGAAGTCACGAGCCAAGGACCATTGGTAACCATTGTAGAGTACATCTGCCACTGCTATGTTGGTATAATAATGATATATTACTTACAGTACATTTGATTGGCACAAAATTATCTCACTGGCCTCATAGATAAAGAGAGGACTGAGAAATACATCTTAGCTGGGTGCTCACAATGAAGGAACACACTTAAGTATTTACTCAACCTCTGTTCCAGGTACTAACCACCCCTAGTATCTGAAGTTTCTATGCTACTAAGCTTGTAATAGGTCATTAAAGAAAATAGGGATGTTGACATATTCAGCAAAGTAGTAGAATACAAAAATAAATACTTTTTCTATACACTAATAATGAATCCACTGAAAAAGAAATCAGGAAAGTAATTTTATTCACAAGAGCCTCAAAAATCAAAGTAAAATACCTAGGAATAAATTTAATTGAGAAGGTAAAAGACCTCTACAATGAAAATTATAGAAGAAAGAAATTGAAGAAGATGGAAAGAAATCCTATGTTCTTAGGCAGAATAAGTATTGTCAAAATGGCCATATTACCAAAAGCAATCTACAGATTTAATGCAATCCCCATCAAAGTACCAATGACATTCTACACAGAAGTAGAGAAAACAGTCCTAAAAGTCATGTGTAATACCAAAAAACCTAGAAGAGCCAAAGCAAATCTGAGCAATAAGAACAATGCTGGAGGCATCACAATACCTGATTTCAAATTATACTACAGAGCTATAGTAACAAAAACAGCATGATATTGGCATAAAAACAGACTCATAAACCAATGGAATAGAATAGAAGATACAGAAACAAAATCAGTTATAGCCAGCTGATCCCTGAAAAAGGTGCCAAAAACATACATTGGAGAAAAAGACAGCTTTTTCAACAAATGATGCAAGGAAAACTGGATATTCATATGTAGAAGAATGAAATTAGATCCCTATCTCTCACCTTGCACTAAAGTCAACTCAAAATGGATCAGAGACCTAGGAATTAGATAAAAAACTTTGCAATTGCTAGAAGAAATAGGCCAACTATCTAACATGTAGACACAGGTAGAGAGACTTCCTCAATAAGACCACCAAAGCTCAGGAAATGAAACCAAGAATCAATTAAGTGGGGTGGAATAAAATTAAAAAGCACAGCAAAGGAAACGACCAGTAGTGTGAAGAGAGAGCCTACAGAATGGGAGAAAATATTTGCCAGCTGCTCTTCTGACAGAGGACTAATATTCAGAATATGTAAAGAACCAAAAAAAAAAAATCCCACACAAAACAAAACAAAAAAAACTTAACACCCAAAAACAGACAAAAAAAAAAAACAATCAATAAATGGGCAATTGAGCTAAATAGACACTTCTTAAAGGAAGAAATACAAATGGCCACGAAATCTATGAACAAAACGTTCAACATCCTTAGCAATCAGGGAAATGCAAATCAAAACTATATTGAGAGTCTAACTCCAGTTCGAATGGCAATCATCAAGAATACAAGCAGTAAATGCTGGTGAGAATGTGGGGGGAAACAAAATGCTTACACATTGTTGGAGGGATTGTAAATTAGTACAACCACTATGGAGATCAGTATGGAGGTTCCTTAAAAGACTAGGAATGGAGTCACTATATGTCCCAGCTATACCTCTTCTTCGTATCTTTTCAAAAGACTTAAAGTTAGGATGCTATAGCAACACATGTATATCCATGTTTATAGCAGCACAATTCACAATAGCTAAATTATGGAACCAACCTAGGTGCTTGTCAACAGATGAATGAATAAGTCAAATGTGATGGATACACACAGTGAAGTTTTACTCAGCCATAAAAAGGAAAAAATTATGTCATTTCAGGAAAATGGATGGAACCGGAGAACACCATGCTAAATGAGATCGCCCAGACTCAGAAAAACAAGGAGCACATGTTTTCTCTCATTTGTGGAAACTAGAGAGAAAAAAGTAAAGAAAAAAGGGACCTCATGAAAATTAGGAAAGAGACCAGTAGAGTAGCGGAAGGGACTGGGGGAAGGAGGAGAAAAGGGAAAGGGGAGGTATGGGGAAGGAAACAGACCAAACAATGTTATGCACACATATGAATGTATCATTAGGAACTGCACTATCACGTATAATTATAGTGTACCAACAAAAAAAATTAAAAGTAAAATGTTAAATATTTTCATTAAAAGAATAAAGACCAAAAAGAAAGGAAGAAAGAAAACAGGTTGAAAACCTCTCCAATATATGAAATCAAGCAGAAGAAAGAATATCAGGGCTTGAGGACAAGGTTGATGAATTATCACAGTCAGACAGTAACAAAGAAAAAATAAGAATGAATCGAACCTACAAAAATCTATGGAAAACCAATAAGAAACCAAACGTACAAATAACCAGAATAGACAGGGAGAAGAGCTATAAGCCAAAGGCATAGAAAACCTATTCAGTTCACTAACAGCTGAAAACCACCCACATCTAGGTACAGGACACAGAACTCCAAAGTGAAAGGACCAGAAAAGAGCTGCTCCATGACACAGTACAGTTACGCTGCCAAAACAAAGAAGACCACAGTTTGCTCTAGAGCACTTCGCTCTGCATGCTCCAAAGACAGGACTGATGGTGCCGCACTGCAGCTTGCCAGGGTCCCTGGCACCTTTTGTGCTGCCACTTGGAGGTGGTGTCTTGGGGTAGCAATGCTCTGTGTGGGGGTGGGGGCTGCCACTGGCTCCACCCAATCCACTACCCAGGACTCTGGTGTCCCACAGCTTACCTGCTGCCTGGTGCATTATCACACACAATACTGTTTCCCCCAAATCCTGCAGCTGACTCCCCAAATTGCTGGTTTTAAAGGAGAAGCAACCTGGTTTAAGCCTGTGTCTCACAGACTGGCTGCCCACTGTATAGAGTTCTCTGCAGGTTTGTTACACAGCTCTCTCCCAGGGGCCAAACTGGGTTTTAAGGCAGATGCCCACTCAGTCAGTGAATTAATGTTGCTCTGGACTCCTGGAGACAGAAAAACATAGGGATCTTGACTCCCCGAGCAGCAAGCTCAGACAAGCCCTTCTCAGGATGGCTCCCTGTTGTTAGCACTGAGAGTGTCTGGAGACATCTACAGTCTCCAGAGCTGGTTTACTACGCAGATTTCAGGTCTTCATGTGTTCAGACTGCGCTTCTATGCAGTGCTGATTCCGTGCTAGCTGGCTCTTGTGGACTCTCCCTCATTCTCCTCTATCCCCACCCTCTGCAGTGCTGTGGGGCAGTCAGTGCTGGGGCTCTCTATCTCACTCTCTGTTCTACAATCCAAGGCCTCTGGGTTTCTCCAAGTCTCTGACTGTCCACTATCAAAGTTTGGTGCAAATTCACTTTTAAAAGTATGGGAAGTCGGGCACGGTGGCACACACCTGTAATCCCAGTACTTGGGAGGCTGAGACAGGAAAATTGCAGTTTCATGGCCAGCCTCAGCAACTTAGTGAGACCCTTAGCAACTTAGTGAGACCCTTTTAACCAAACAAAACAAGAAAAAAAAAGGGTTGGGGGTAATGCTTAGAGGTAGAATGCCCCTGAGAGTTCAATCCTCAGTACAAAAACAAAAAAGTATGGGAAAAAAACTTAATCCTCAGTTTACAATCAAATCCAGACTTCCTGTCAAGTTTTTTTTTTCTGGTTATAGATCTACCTTTATACATATGTACAAGGTTTAATAAGTCATTTACCTTTCCTGGGTTCTCAGGTCTTCCTTGTTTAAATGAGATACTTAGTTCTTGATAATCTGTAAATTCCTTTCAGTTTTTGAATTCTTTGATTTAATGAGTAAAATAAGAAAACTTAACAGCTTCATTTAATGAATACATTTTCAATTTCCAGCTGAGTGTCTAATTGAACAACTGCCTCAAAATGAAATTTCTCTTCTCATTTATCGCTATGTAAAAACAAAATTTTAGTAGTTTAAGACAAAAACCACTTTATTATACTTACGTGTTCATCAGATCAGAAATTTAGACAGGACCCCATGGGAATAATGTTTCTGTGTTACACGATATTTGGGGACTCTTCCTGACGCTTGGATTTCTCAGAGCATGGCCACAGGGTCCCATGAAAGAATAAAGGCCAGAAAGCAGGGGTGTTAGGACAAGAAAGCTGAAGTATTGTGGATTTTTCATGCTTATTCTTGGAAGACACATGACAACACTTTTACCATACTTGATTGGTTGAACCAGAAACCCTCCTGCTCCAATTCAAGGAATGGGACATTGACCCCATTCTTCATGGAAGGAGAGATGTCAAAGAATATGGCGCCATGCTATAAAACTGCCACTGTTGAAGCCATTTGCCAAGAGTTTTGTTCCTTTTGTGCATTTTGAGGGTTTGGGTGTCAGGGGAATGCAGTGGATTAGAACGTCTAGTAATTCTTTAGATGACTAGAATAGGGCATTTCATAATACTTTCCAGTCATGGAAACTTTTATAGTTGTCTAAAGCAGTTGGTTAATAAACAGGGTCTGGTCTTTTCACTGCTATGTTTGGCATCCCAGTCTATTAAAAGGCAACATAGCTAATAATTATTATGCTTGGTCAGAATTGAAAAAGGTTGGTACATATTATCTTGAACAGTTCATTATTTATGTTACTTCTCTGGTCCCTAAGGGGACATTTGAATTTTTTTCCCTGGACTTTGTAGCATAGATGGTGCCTGTATGTAGAATATATCCTTTCTTTTTGCAATAGCGTTGCAAGCATAGGAATTGTTGAACCTACTTAAAAATGAAGAAACTCAAGTGTGGAGGATGTGTCTCTTTTTCAAGTTTACCTTGGAGCTGAAGTTGAGTTCACTTAATGGTCAGTATCATGTTTGTGTCAGTAAGGATGCTTTGTTTGCAAGAAACCAAACTTCAAAGTGGCTTAAAATAAGCAAAGTTATTTCTATCTCATAGATCAAACTGTGCAGAGGTGAGAAAGCTTCAGTGTTGGTTAATTCAGAGTTCCAGGGGCTTCCTCAAGGACCGGCTTCTTGCCACCTGTTTTCTTTGCTATTCTCAGCATCTTGGCCTTGTCACTAAGTGCCCCCCATATTGCAACACAATCAGGCATGACAACTCTAGCAGAGCTGTTTTCTTGATTAAAACCTTTTACCCACAAAGGTACATCTATGATGATTCTAGCTGGGGAGATGGGCAGACACGCACACAAAAAAATAAGAATACAGGGTGGTAAGTGCTATAGCAGAGCAGGCGCAAAGGACCATGGGGAACAAAGGTTGAAGCAGCAGATTCTGTAGAAGTCAGTGGACTCCATGAAAAATTCCCATGGAAATTCCCAAAGGATCTAGAAGTTCAGCAGATAAGTCTGGTGCCTGGGCTAGGGTTTCCACGAGGAGAGAGTAGCCTGTGCAAAGGTGGACAGGGAATGGAGGGTAGCACGGGTTGCATGTAGTGCATGTAGTGAGGGCAGGCTCCTGCAGTGGAAGTGGTCCAGAGCCACATGGTGTGGGAGTAGCGGAAACACATGTTAAAGAGGAAGTAAGGAGGGTCGGATGTAGTGGCTTGCCTTGGATAAAAGGAGGTCAGTGTGTTTTCTTTTTTTTTTTTGAGATTTTTAAAAATTAGATATTTATTATGAACCCAATTTTATAGATAAAAACTCAGGATCAGAGAGACTAAGTAATTTTTCCTAAGTCACCCAGTTACTAAGTGATAGAGCCAGGATTCAAATCTGAATATATATGACTTAGAACCCATAATTCTACACCGGCCAACTTATTCTGAGCAGGGGTAACATGATACTTTTCCTTTTTTTTTTTTTCCTGTGGTACCAGGGATTGAACCCAGGGGCATTCTACCACTGAGCTACACCCCCGGCCCTATTTTTTATACTTTATTTTGAAACCGGGTCTCACTAAGTTGCGGAGGGCCTCACTAATTAGCCGAGGCTGGCCTAGAACCTGGATCCTCCGGTCTCCTCCTCCCAAGTACTAGGATTACAAGTGTGCGCCACCAAGCCCGGCTTCCTTTTCTTTTCTTTTCTTTTCTTTTCTTTTCTTTTCTTTTCTTTTCTTTTCTTTCCTTTCCTTTCCTTTCCTTTCCTTTCCTTTTCTTTTCTTCTTTTCTTTTCTTCTTTCCTTTCCTTTCCTTTCCTTTCCTTTCCTTTCCTTTTTTCCCCTCCCCTCCTCCCTCCCTCCCTTCCTCCCTCCCTCCCTTCCTCCCTCCTTCCCTGTCCTTTCTTTATATTTATTTTTCTTTATCTGGGGGGAGGAAGGATGGGAAGTTGAAAAGAAATCCAGAAGCCATGGGCACAGGAGTTTTGAGAAGGGTTCCCTTCAGTTACTTCTGGGCTCATTAACTGGAAAACGCTTGCTTGCTCCCATCCCCATCGTGGTATTTTATGACTCACTAAATGAACTAATCATTGAAAGCCCCGCACCTCATGAGCTTCTAGGTTTAAAATATTAGCATAAAGAGAAAGGCTGTAGAAAATAAAGGAGCACACAGGGAAATATCTGTGTTTTCTTTTCTTTGTCTTCTCTCTGCCGTCCCTGTTGTGAGTCCCATGCCAGGCATGTTGAGTCAAGACTCTTGTTACGGTGTGGGCATCCAGGAGACATGACCAAGTGGACATAGGAAATTGTAGTGATTATGGAATTGTATGGTATTCTGAAGGCTGGGAAAGGAAATTTCTCCAATAGGGCCAATGTTAATACACAGATTATGATACTTGTGGAATATAAACATCTATTTATTTCCATTGTAATACTTAAAAATATTTTAATGATTAAAATGTGTTATAAAATGTCAGGCAAAAATGGAGAAGGAAGGCATGTCATAAATTCAGTGACTATGAATGTCCACTATGACTATAAACTATGATGATATAAACTATGACTATAAATTCAGGCCACTGTGAATGATATAGTCTCAAAAGCAAAAACGTCTGTGGGAAGCCATTCCATGATGTGAATGTAAGGATTAGTAAAAGGCGAAGGATCATACATTTTATGTGTGTGGTATGGCTCAGCCACCTTTGACTAATTCTCATCATTTATTATTCAAAACTTTTCTAATATAAGAGGGAAAATGCACAAAAACAATGAATTCCAATCCTTAAATCTTTAAGTCAGAGAATAGCTTTATGACTTGATGTTTTGATTTGTAAACCATGTAAATTAATACAGATTTTGCAAAGCTATGGTACTCTCTACCTTTAGAACACAAAATAAAACAAACCCCTTGCTAGACAAGAAGCTATTGATATATGCAGAAAGCACGTGGACATGCAAATACAAGACAACAGGCCTAAAAACTTATTTATAAGATTCTTTGAAACTCATATTAGTACTGGCTCTTTCTCAGTGTCTTTCGAATCTTGACCTAACATGTCTATTCTTCACTCTTTTTTTTTTTTTCGTGTTTGATGGACTGCCAATCTTGATCCCAGAATTTCATCTCCTCCCTTGACACAGCACTTGGTTAGATGTCTGTTTCTTCCTGGCTGTTGCTTCGGATTTGAACTGTCAAAGAACAGGGCAAAGCTATTTCCTGACTGAGCTAGGCCCGGGGACCTGTGGTTGGCTGGAATCAGGTCTAAATGATGCTATTTCCTGCTGCTTACTTAAGTTAGTGAGAGTGGTTTTTATGTTAACTGTTTGGCTGCTTGCCTCTGGCATCATCCAAGCAGCTCAGATTTCTATTTTGGTTCAGTTTGTGACCTGTGTTCTCTAGGGAATCAAGATCTTCTTTGTTTGTGATGAATAGTCTCAACACCCTTTTTGAGAGCACTCTTGCCCTGCCCCATCACCTTTGATGTTTGCAATTTTTCCCTTGTTTAAACATGTGACTCTGGGTAAAGTTAGTGACAACAGAACTTAACATCTGTGATTTCTCCAATCTGCTCTCCGCTCCCTTCTTTATGTGGGTGGCCACTTTACACTGTGCTTAGTTTTTCAGTTTTACACTGTCCAGAATCTCTCTGTTTCCTAGCAGTCTACAAAAGCTGGAAAGTACATATTGAGCTTTAGAGATGAACATGGCAAGTACACATATTGATTATTAATTACAACTCAGATTCTGCCCAGAACACTAATATGGTCAATCAGCAAAGCCTTAGTGAGCTAATACTATGTCCCAAGCTGTCATTGTATCAAGTTTTGAGAATAAAAGATGGGAAGGTCCCAGCTTTTGAAGGTTTCAAAATATGGTGCAAAAGTGGCAACAACCCAGAGACAAGAACCGCTCAATGTGTTTTGTACTATCAGAGAGTTAGATACCGTCTTTGCCGTTAAGGACGATATAGCTCAGTGGAGAGAGAAATAACCAAAAAGATGTGTGTATAGACTGGTGCCCAGAACATAATAAGCCATCAGTGTTTTTTTGAATTAATGAATGTGGTATAATGTGGTGGTATATGTGAGCTGTTAGGTATGTGTGCTGGACATATTAATTCCTGTCCTGATCTATTCTCCCATTTTTGGGGATCCTCTGGGAGCTTTATTTGTTCGTTTTCTCATCCCATAGGATTTGTTTGTGACTGTGCCAACCCCCAACCTCAATACTAAACTAATCAGTGTAGTCCACATCCCTGGCCACAACATAAGCATGTGACCCTTACCAGTACAAGAGCAAGTCCAAGGCTTTTGCTGAAATTGGAAAAAGAGGTACTCTTCCACTGGTGTATTTGGAAGAAATAATCAGTCCTAAAGTTTTTTTCTGAACTCTATCTTTGCACATAAAGAAAGAGCCCAATTAAGAATGGACCAATACCAGAGAGGTGGGAAGACAAGATTGAATCCTGACAACCTCATTGACAACTTAAAGTTCGTTCTTTCCTTGAACTTCACAGATACATGAACCTCCAATTTACCATTTCAAAGTACATTTGAGTATGTTTTCTGTCTCTCACTACCACAAGGAAAGTGCTGACTGATATATGTAGGAACCCCCAAAGTGAAATCATCTAACTCTGCTTAGAAGATTTTATAGAAGTAAATCTCCAGCTGAGAGAGGATATGTAGAGGTGAGGATATGTAGAAGGTGACCAGATAGACAAGGAAGGAAAGTCCCTGCCACACAGAGGAATCAGTTCTTGTGAACTAGAAAAGTGACCAAAGCCAACGTCATATTATTTCTGATCCACGCAGCAGAAGAGTCTGTTACCTCCCCAGTGATACACACCCTACGTCTTCTTTCTTCCATTGATAGAATTCAATGTTTTTTATAAACAAAAATGGTGATGTATTAAATTTATATGAACACAGGCTAGTGAATCTCTAGAGGGTACAAGTAGACTTGGTGATGGGTATATTATTAAGAT
The DNA here is from genome assembly GCA_004027185.1 of Glis glis. Classification (NCBI taxonomy): domain Eukaryota; kingdom Metazoa; phylum Chordata; class Mammalia; order Rodentia; family Gliridae; genus Glis; species Glis glis. The sequence continues at coordinate 19,580 of PVJS01014497.1, forward strand.
ACTTTTTACATATAAGCAACTGAAAATTTGGCAAACACTGGTCTAAAACATGAGAACATATACTGTTTGCTTAATCCCATTTGGGATCAGTGGTTCCAGGATTGGATAGCAAATTCAATCATAACATTAGAGACTCAATCTCTTTCTATCCTCCCCCTCTGTCATTCTCAGGATTTTGGCTTTGGATCTCAAACGCTATGCCTTGTGGTTGATTACCGATATTATTTAAGGTAGGGAAACATTGCAGGAAACAAAATAACTTTCTAGCATTTTCATCTATATTTTTAAATCATGAAGGATACTATGCACAAAGCCTCCCAGCCTCTATATGTTATTGGTCAGGACTAGGAGACATGCTATTGTTTTAGGGACATGGGATTGCTGTGATGGTGTTGACCAATTATAGTTCACCTCCTAGTGGTGAACATATTGCCATTCAAAATAAAGATTCCATTAGCTAGGAAACTCAGAGAATATTTGCTACCAAGGAAATCAGCAGGGTTTGGTGGAAAAGATTTTTTTTTTCTGGATGAGGTATCAAAGCAAATTCATCTCCTTTATTGGTTACAAGCTATTTCTCTGAGGGAGCTGCCTCTGACAGTCAGCATTTTACAGAATCATTTAAAACAAACATCATTCTTGGAAAAGTCTGTCCAGATCTGGCAAAGCATTTAAAGTTTGAAATGAGGAGGAGGATCCAAGATGGTGACAAAGTAGGGACCCCTAGAAGAGCCTGTCTCAAAATTGCCTCAGGGACTCCAAACTGAATAACATTTCACATCCACAGAAGAACAACCACAAACCAGTAACCAGCAACCTGAGACTGACTTCACAGACATAGAGACAACCACAGAATCTCACAGAATTCCACAACCACGTAACAGCAGGGTTAGAAAGGAGCCATCTCCCCTGAACCCTGCAGCTGTGGCCGTGGCATAGCCCACCTCCTCCATTAGCGATTCAGGGCAGTGAGCCAGAGTAGAACTCTGTGAGTTGCGGGGACATCCCAATTGCATATCGTGAGTTTGTCTCAGCAGCTGTCCTAGTGTGGGTTCATCCAGGTGGCTGAGCACCCCGACACCTGAGTGCACCGGTGGCCTACTGTGAGTTTGTCTCAACGGCTGTCTTGGCATGGGGTCGTCCCAGTGGCTGACTGTCCCAGCAGCATGATGAAAAGTTATGGGGCTGCCAGGCATGGTGGCGCATGCTTGTAATTCCAGCACTTGGGAGGCGGAGACCAGAGGATCTGAGTTTGTGTCCAGCCTCAGCTACTTAGTGAGGCCCTCTGCAACGTCGTGAGATCCTGTTTAAAAAAATAAAGGATAAAAAATAGGGCCAGGGGTGTAATGCTGCTGGGTTCAATCCCTGGTACCACAAAAAAAAAAGTTACGGGGCTATCTTAGCGGGGGACTGTCCCAATGGGAGACCACCATGGGTGCCCACAGGGAACACAGGCATGTGTGGCAAGGAAATAGACTTGCGCAGGTTTGAGACTTTGCAAATCACCCATGCAGAGGTGGGGTGGGGGCTACGATTGGACAGAGCATAGAAGCAAACAGGCAGACAGCCCCTAGAGACATTCGGGTGGGAGGGAACCACAGCCCACAGCATACAGAGCCCATTGGGTCTCCAGAGACTAACACTGGGTACCCAGCTGTGCTGGGTGGGGGAATAACTCAGCTTACCAAGGTACAAGCTCAGAAAGCAACAAATCTGTGCCTGGCTGCATTTGGTTGCTGTGAGCACCAACAGAGACCAGAGAGGGTGCACTCACTGCTGTGGCCAGAATAGCAGAGGTGTCTTGGGGAGCCACCCAAAACCAAGGCTCGGAACTGTACAATTTCTCCCTGCCAGACCCTGATCAGTGGCAGAGAGTAAAGGTGGTGTCATCCTGCTCAGGCCACACCTGGAGGCCAAGAGACCAGAGGCCTTGTACGGCCCTGCACAATCATAGCTTCAGGTAGAGAACTGGACATTCTCACTGCCAGAAGAGTTTATACTTGGCATGCCTGAATCCCAGTAAATGATAGTACCTCACATGATCGTAACAAGTGGATCAGGGGTGGTATACAGGGGCCACCAAAGCACAGTTGAGCTGAGCCACAAGTTCAGAACATAGCAATCACCAGCTTTGCTGAGACTAAGCCCACAAACAGAGACCAGAGTTCAGTGCTCTGCAGTATCAAGGGCTCACAATCAGCAGAGCAGCAGTGGTGGCAGTTGGACATTAAATCCCAACCAGCAGGCTACAGGCTCTTAACAGAATATCACAGTCTCTAGCCCAGTGGAGTTTGGGCCTGGAGAGCACGGCAGTCACCAGCAAATCAGAGACCCCTCTTTTACTGCACTAAGAACTATATCTAGCTAAAAAGTTTCTGAGGGACAAACCCAAGAGATTGGTTATATGAGTCAGATTGGGTAGAGACAAATATATACCCCCAAGCATAGACCTTATTATACAGGGATAACAAATAGACACAGGTCTTACACACAAAAAGGAAGAAGATGCCGAGACAACAGAAACACATAATTGAGAACACTGAAAATATGTGAATGAGGAACAGGGAGGAAACAAGAAACTCACAATGCAACAAGGGAGATTACTGATATTGATCTGCAGGAAATGCAAGATAGAGAATTCTGAATTCTGATCTTCAGAATGATGAAAGGCATCAAAGAAAGCATACAGGAGATGAAGGAGGAAATTGAGGCTCTGAGAAAGAACCAGAAAGAAACTGAACAAAATGAAGGAGTCAATAAATGAACTGAAGACCGCAATAAAATCCAACTGCAGCAGACTTGACCACATGGGAAACAGGGTATCACCCCCAGAAGACAGTTCATTCAAAACTGAAAACACAGTCAATGATATACAGAGGATATTACAATACACCCTAACCATCCAAGAAATCCAGAACAATATAAGACGTCTTAATCTAAGGATAAAGGCATTGAAGAAGGTTTAGTAGCACAGACCAAGGGTATCAGAAACCTCTTCAGAGAAATAATTTCAGAGAATTTTCCAAACATAGAAAAAGACTTAGCATTCACATACAGGAGACATACAGAACACCAATAAGATAGGACCAAAAAGGACCTCTCCATGCCATGCAGTAATCAAAATGACTAACATGGAGGTCAAAGAAAGAATCTTAAAAGCAGCAAGAACAAAAGAATGGGTGACATACAGGGGCAAAACAACAAAACTCACTCCAGATTTCTCAACTCATGACGCCAGGAGGGATCGGTATGAAGTACTCCAGACCCTGGAAGAAAATAACTTCCAACCAAGACTGATATATCCAGCAAAGTTATCATTCAAAGTTGATGGAGAAATAAAAACATTCGAAGACAAGCAAAAACTTAAAGAATTCATGAGGACCAAGCCAGCACTAGAGAAAATAATGAAAACACAAAGAAGAAAAAACAAGCAAATTCCAGAACCAGAGAAGAGGTAAACTCCACAAGGTGGGCAACTAAGTAAGGAGATTTGACACTATATCAAACAGAAAATAGAACTCAAAATGACAGGAAACAAGAATCATATATCAATAATAACATTGAATGTCAAAGGACTTAACTCCCCAATTAAAAGACATAGACTGGCAATGTGGATTAAAAAACATAACCGAGCCGGGCATGGTGGCGCACGCTTGTAATCCCAGTTCTTGGGAGGCGGAGACCGGAGGATCTGGGTTCATGGCCAGCCTCAGCTACTTAGTGAGGCCCTCTGCAACTTCGTGAGACCCGGTTTCAAAATAAAAAGGATAAAAATAGGGCCGGGGGTGTAACTCAGAGGTAGAATGCACCTGGGTTCAATCCCCGGTACCACAAAAACAAACAAACAAACAAAAAACATAACCAAACTATATGCTGTTTACAAGAAACTCACCTTCTAGCCAAAGATATCCATACGCTAATGGTGAAAGGATGGAAAATGATACACTATGCAAACAGAGATCGAAAACAAGCAGGAGTAGCAACACTTATATCTGACAAAACAGATTTTAAGCTAAAACACATAAGAAGAGACAAAGAGGGACACTTCTTACAATAAAAGGAACAAACAAGAAGATATAATGATAGTAACCAAGAGGATATAGAAAACCTCAATCAACCAATAGCAAACAAAGACATAGAAACAGCAATAAAAAGTCTGCCATCAAAGAAATCCCAGGTCCAGATGGGTATCCAGCTGAATTCTACAAAACCTTTACAGAAGAACTAAACCCAATACTTCACAAGTTATTCCATGAGATTGAAAGAAATGGAATTCTTCCAAATTCCTTCTATGAGGCCAGCATCACATTAATACCAAAGCCAAATAAAGATACCTCAAGAAAAGAAAATTACAGACCAATATGATTGATGAACATAGATGCAAAAATTCTATACAAAATACTAGCCATGCAATTCAAAATCATATAAAAAAATTGTACTCCATGACCAAGTTGGTTTCATCCCAGGAAAGCAAGGCTGGTTCAACATATGCATAAACAATACATCTTATTCCCCACATAAATTGAACTAAAAACAAGAATCACATGATCATCTCAATAGATGCTGAAAAAGCATTTGACAAAATCCAACACCCATTTATGTTAAAAAACTCTAAAGAAAATTGGAATAGAAGGAAGGCACCTCAACATCATGAAGTCAATATATAATAAACCCAAAGCCAACATCATATTGAATGAGGAAAAACTGCAAGAATTTCCTTTAAAATTAGGAACAAGACAAGGATGCCCATTATCACCTCTCCTTTTCAATATAGTCCTTGAGACTCTTGCCAGAGCAATAAGACAAGAGAAGGATATCAAAGGAATTCAAATAGGAAAAGAAGAATTAAAATTATCTTTATTTGCAGATGATATGATCCTCTATCTAGAAGACCCAAAAAACTAGAGCTGATTTACAAATTCAGCAAAGTAGTGGGATACAAAATCAACCTAAAAAAATCAGTAGCTCTCCTATATGCCAAACATGAATCCACTGAGAAAGAAATCCAGAAAACAATTCCATTCACAATAACCTCAAAACCAATCAAATACCTAGGAATAAACCTAACCAAAGAGGTAAAGACCTCTACAATGAAAATTATAAAACACTGAAGAAAGAAATTGAAGATCTTAGAAGATGGTAAGATCTCCCCTGCTCTTGGATAGGCAGAATAAATATTATCAAAATGGCCATTCTACCAAAAATTATCTACAGAGTCAGTGAAATCCCTATCAAAATACCAGTATCATTCTTCACAAACCTAGAGAAACCAGTCATTAATTTCATATGGAAAACAAAAGACCCAGAATAGCCAAAGCAATCCTCAGCAATAAGATTCATGCAGGAGGCATCACAATCCCTGACTTCAAATTATACTATAGAGGTATAGTAATAAAATCAGCATGGTATTGACACAAAAACAGATACATAGACCAATGAAACAGAATAGAAGATACAGAAACAAATCCACAAACTTATAGCCAATTGATTTTCTACAAAGGTGCTAGACATATACGTTGGAGAAAAGACAGTCTTTTCAGTAAATGGTGTTGGGAAAACTGGTTATCTATCTGTAGAAAAAGGGAACTAAATCCTTACCTCTTACCCTGCACAAGGGTCAACTGGAGATGGATCAAAGACCTGGGAGTTAGACCAGAGACTGAAATTACTAGAGAAGGGCATAGTTTCAACACTCCAACATATAGGCACAGGTAAAAACTTCCTCAACAAGACCCCCCAAAGTCCAGGAAACTAAAACAAAAATTAATAAGCAGGATAGCATTAAACTAAAAAGTTTCTGCACATCAGAGGAAACTATCAAGATTCTAAAGAGAAACCCTACAGAATGGAAGATCTTTGCACGCTATCCCTCTGACAAAGGACTAATATTTAGGCTGTACAATAAACTTTATGCTAAAGACTTTATGCTAAAAAAGAAAATAACCCAATCAAGAAATGGGCAACCAAATTGAATAGACACCTCACAAAAGAAGAGATACAAATGGCCAATAGATACATGAAAAAATGTTCAACATCATTAGCAATCAGAGAAGTGCAAATCAAAACTACACTGAGATTTCATCTAACCCCAATCAGAATGGCAATCATTAAGAAGTCAAACACCAATAAATGTTGGTGAGGATATGGGGAAATAGGAACCCTTCTGCACTGTTGGTGGGATTGCAAACTAGTTCAACCACTGTGGATATCATTGTGGAGATTCCTCAGAAAACTGGGAATGGATCCACCATATGATTGGGCTGTACCACTACTGGGTATCATTCCAAAGGGATTGAAACCAGTGAACTACAGTAATATACAGTTATATATACCCATGTTCATAGCAGCACAATTCACAATAGCCAAATTATGAAACCAAGCTAGGTGTCCATCATCAGACGAATGGATTACAAAACTATGGGAAATACACACAATAGAATTCTACTCAGCAATAAAGAAGAACAAAATAATATTTACAAGAAAATGGAAGGACCTGGAGAGCATTATATTAAGTGAGATCCTCCAATCACAGAAAGAGAAGGGTCATATGTTAATTCTAATATGCACAATCTAGGGAGTAGTGGGTACACAAAAGGGACTCCAGACAATGGTGGAAAAGCCTCAGTGGAGCCAGAGAAGTGGTCTAAGGGAAGGGGAAGGAGAAGAATGAAGTTCATCAGTGGAATTACTACCATTGACCATGTGTACATATGAAATATACCAACATAAATCTCAGTACTCTGTATTGGGGGAAGGGGAGGCTGGGGGGCACCAAGTGCTGTGTGCATGTATATTACTGTCAACTTGATTTTCATTGAGATGTGAGACTATAATACACCAATAAAAGTACATTTAAAAAAATAAAGTTTGAAATGTACTTCATCCTTTCCCAGTAAGTTAAACACATATTTTATGGTCTTCAATGACCAAAGCACAGTAGAAAACTACATCAATAATAAAAGTGCAAGAGTTAATGATGAGTAATGACACTATATCTCTGTTTATTGACTTTTCTTATCAAGATACGTTTATATACATTTGTCCTATTTCAGCTGTAAGACCACATCTAAATAGTAGCTATTTTTTCAATTTATCAATGAAGAAGTTGAAATACAGAAAGTTTAAATTGCTTTTCAAAGCTACACAGCAAGTCAGGGAAAGAGCCGGGTCTAGGAAGAACTTCTTACTCTTTCGCTCTTTATGTGATTTTCCAAAGCCTAGAGATGCCAAATATAATCTCTGTTCTATTTTTTCAACAACCTCCACCAGCAAGCTCAAGGTGATATCCATAAACATGGAGTTATAGAAATATTTCTTCAGCCAGAGCCAGTGATGATTTTAATATCTTGCCAGTGAATATAAAATGTCATTTTTTAGAAAATTGGTGCACTGTAATTATACATCATGATGAAGTTCAGTGTAATAGAGGCATATATGCACACAGCATTCATTGAGCCCTCCCCCAGTTCCCACCTCACTCTCTCTCTCTCTCCCCATCTTCCTGTGCACAACACTGTGATTGGCACTGATAAATTTGTATGTTTACATCATGTCCATTGAAGTGTTTCCCTCTTCAAGTCTTCCTCCCCCCTCCTGTCTCCCTCAGTTAGGTCCCCTCCCTCACTCCACTAAGGTTTCTCCTCTTTTGTCTGGAGTCCCTTCTATGTCCCAATTTCTCTCTAGTTTCCACATATGAGAGAAAACATCTGAACTTTTACTTTTTGTGATTGGCTAATCTCACTTAGCACAATATTCTCCAGTTCCATCCATTTCCCGGCAAATGACATAATTTTATTTTTTTATGGCTGAGTAGAATTCCATTGTGTGTATATACCATAATTTTATAATCCATTCATCTGTTGATGGACACCTTGGCTGGTTCCATAGTTTGGAAATTATGAATTGCGTTGCTATAAACATAGATATGCATGTGTTACTATGGTAGTCTGGTTTCAATTATTTTGGGTAGATACCCAGGGGTGGTATAGCTGGGCCATTTTAATGATGCTCTGGGTATAGCGGTGGGACTTTTTTGGTGTTGTTTTCTTCTTGGGTATCTGTCGTCAGAGACACCCTGTACATTTATTTGTAGGAGAATTGTAATGGGTTGTGAAAGGTATGATAGAAATATTCATGGTATAGTGAGAAAAGCCATTGGGTTTAGGGTCAGAAAAAGTAGGTTTTGAAGAGCTCCAAGAGTTGTATGCATTGCATGTTCCTATCACTTTATATCTCAGTATGATATATAATTACAATGCACCAAATAATATATATTATTTGTATATATGAAAAAATTAGGTTTGTATCTGCACTGTGCTTTTCTGAGTGACTTGGGGAAGTTCTTCATCTCCCGTCAAGGCTTAGTTTCCTTAACCATTATATGGGGATGATGATGATGATGATGAAGATGATGATGATGAGGAGGAGGAGGATGCTGGAGATGATGAAGAGGATTTTTTTTTTTTTACATTTTAGGTTTGCTATGAAGTTGAAAAGTTTGTGAATCTGACTGTAGAGTACATTTTTTTTCCTTACAATCTCCATTGTATTATTTCATCCTTGATATCTTATTCTTAACTTCATGAATTTGAAATCCAGTTCTGGCTTTGTGTACACTTTATGTGCTCCTCTGAAAGCCATATAGTTATGAGAAAGCTTCTCATCCCCCTCTTTTTAGTTCAGTTCTCCTAGTTTGTTGAACTCAGGATTTCTCAAGCTTTGTTTATTGACACTTTGGACTGGATAATCCTTCATTGCGGGAACCTTCCTGTGCATTGTGTGGTGTCTTCAGAAACCCTGGGCTCTATCCACTAGGCATAACAACATTCTCCCTTTCTACCCATCAGAGTTGTATTGATTTAAAAAGTATTTTAAAAAGTATTTAGAAGGTATTTTCACATGTCCCAGGGTGGACAGAGTTTCCTCCAGATGAAAAACATCAGTCTAGCTTTATGATCTGTATTTTCCTCTCCCAGAACCAGAAGACTTGTATTTGTTTAATTCAGCTTCAATAATGTAAAATACATGGTTCATTTGAACAATGTTTGGTTCAGAAATAATGAATGAGCTTTTCAAATGATTTCATAATTCAAGACACTTTGTGAAATTACCTACATTGTGCTTTGGAAGTACAATGTAATTGAGTTTTAAAGGAACTAATCAAACTTTTCCAATCAGATAAGCTTGAACCATTTACGTTAGAAACATTTTCTTTAAAGGAATCTGCACTTTGGTTATCACAATATATAAATGCAATTTTTTTTACATTGCAAAAAGAAATCATCCTGATGTAGATTTCCCTAACATGACAGATGACATTAAACCATGGCCACTTCTATTTTGTACTGAAGAAGAGATTATGACAGGGAAGACATTTAAATGGCATATGCATTTAATCTGAAAACATTTTAAAATTAAAATTGGTGTGAGTTTAGTAAGAAAATGTACTTGAAAATCTAAATGTCTTAGAAAGAGACATATAGGAGCTATAACATTCATGAGAGAAAAAATTAAACTAAATTAATTTAGTAGGTCTCTTAATTCTTGAGGAGTAAAGCAGTTTTAGCACTAGAGACTTAAATTCTCCTTGCCACAGAGAGACGACAAATTCATTGTTTGACATGGTAAATAGGCCCACCTCATTTGATACATTTGAGGCCCTCTAGTTCTGACCTTTGACTTGTTATTGAAAGACCTTCCCTTCCCCAAATTCCTACAAATAGGAAAAAAATTCTGTTTGATATCAAAGAGGTCAAAAGAGCCAAAGGATGTGACTACAAAATTATTCACTTTGCCCTTGTTTAAACAGCCTCACCAGAAGGAGCATTTGTGTTCAAAATGTTTTTTGAAATATACATATGTAATATAAATACATAAATGTATTTATATACTATAAATATACATCTAATTTAAAATATTCCCATATACATAAATATTCCCATAATATAATATAAATATGTATCTAATTCAAAATATTCTCACATATATAAATATTCCCAAATATTAACTTATGAGAATATATATATATATATATATATATATATATGTATATAGGAATATTTTGAATTGGATGACCAATAGGGCCACATGTGGAAATGTTTGGGTATGGGTACCCTGATGCATTGGCTTGGGTCTACCTCTAGATATCTTGCTCTACAGAGGTATTGCCATATCCCCAGCTTATGTCTATGAATGGCTTTGGCCCTAGTTGAAACAAAAAGAAGTCACTTGTGATTTTGTTTCTAGAACCTGTTCTTTCCCTCCTCAGACCGATAACCTTCAGGTTCTGATAACATTCTAGATATGAGACAGGAGATAGAATGGATGGAAAAGGATAAAAGAAAGTAAACAGATAAGGATTTTAATTTGGGCGTGGTCCTGGAATGATATTTTGAGGGGCTAGGCTATTTTCACTCACAAATCCTCCATGGTTAGGATTCTCTAAAGCTTGTTCCCTCTTATTTCCATGAACATGTAGTTGAAATACCTTGCTCACTTAATTATTTTCAACCTTTGATTCTGTTAGTTCCATCCTAGAATCAGAAACAAAACTGATTATGGAATTACTGGTTGGGTGGAAGTAGGACCAGGATGAAAACAAGGTATACCTGTGAGAGCAATTGGAAGCCCCTGAAGACTTTACAATCTTCATTGAAGTCATTTAAAGCGGTTCTGCTGTTTTTACTTTTACTAATAAACAAGATTACTTTTGCTGCTCTGTGGAGATGAATGTGAAAGGATGTATGTTGGAATACCTCTTAGGGAATGATTACTGTCGTCCAGGTGAGCAATCAAGAAAAATCTTGGAAGTAAAATAAGTGGGACCTATTAGACTCCTTGTAGTGCATGAGAAAGTGTAGAATCAAAGACGGCACCTACGTTTTTGACTTATTCAACAGGATAGGGGCCATTTACTGACATAAATAACCCTGGGGGGAAAAATGTAAAAAGGGAGAAATTGAAAACTTGAGTTTTATCTGTATTACTTTTGACAAGCCTGTAAAATATGAAAGGTGTGCAGTTTTCCTATGCTGGAGCTCGGGGGAGAGAATTATTGCATTTTGACGTGGGGATGTGCTCATTCCCATGTAACTTTTTATTACTTATTTTGTGAATGAGAGCTCCTAGGAAGGAAAACTGTCTCTTTAATTCAACGTTCCTATACCTTTCTGCATCAGAAATGGAAATCCTTCTCTGACTGGCATTGGTGCTCATGTTCCATCGATGACAGCAATATGTTTACCTTCATGGTAAATGGGGTGTCAATCCGGTTTCTTGGATCAGAAGGCTCCTTCGTAGTTTAATCTCATAGCTAAAAAAAGATTAATGGGAAATGTCATAGGGATATATACCATGCTCAGAATCCAATAATTTTATTTTAATCAGTTGCATATTATTGGTAACACTGAATCATAAGTTTGCTCGCTTTTCAAAGATACTATGACCTTGTGCTGCTAGATGGAATGAATAAAAAAAACTGGGTCTATTTAGTACATTTATTGGAACTATTGATATTCTCTCTTTCTCAAGAGAAACTCGGTGCCTTTAAAGGATCACAAACTGTTATGCAATAAAATAAACCAGAATACCTTTACTTAAGGAATTATCTAAGAATCAGATAGCCTTGCATAACCTAGTGGGCATCTGTGACTCTGTAATGCTTTTTAAACTAGCGGGGTATAAAGGGAACCTGACTTTTATCACTCTGCATTGTCTTTCTCCTCAAAATCCAATCTATATTTCAGTAGGTGGGATTTCATGTTACCAGCTCAATACAAAGTCCTAATTCATTTTTGGGTAATTTGGAAATGAAATTGAAGAATACCATTTGCTGCTACAAATAATTTACACTGCAGGATTTTTTTTTGTATAATATATTTTTATGAGAATTTCAGAATGCCAAAGAGAAGACATCCGGCCTCTTCTATTGTGCATGTCATCTCTGAATATTTTCCTTAGTGTGTTTTGGGGCCCTAAGACTTGGGAGGGTTACTACTGTAAAAATAATTTTGACATTCTTTTTGATAAAATGCAAAGGAAAAGAGAACAATCAATCTATGGTCAGAATACATAATCATATGGTTCAGGTCAGAGAAACAAAAGCAGCTTGATAGTCACTGTCTGAAGGCATCTTAGAACTCAATTAGCCAAGCGCTGCAGTTTTCTAAGCCCCAAGTTTTTGTGCAATTTAAACAAGCGACACAATCTCATCACCCTTTTGATATATACTATTTGAAGCTCTGGCTCTCTTTATCAGGGAAAAGAATCTAATATATTTGGATAGGAAGGCTTCACAATTTTACAGAAACAATAACCTGAATAGAAAGAAGGCTTAGCCGACTCTAAAAACTACAACTTCTCTATAACCTATCTCAAGGCTTAAAATAACTGTTTTTCTTCAACTATTTTTTCTTGTGAATAATGTTTTGAAATCTGCTATTAATAATAATGAAGCTGGCAGGGTGGCATATGTCTGTAATTCCAGTACTTGGGAGGCTGAGACAGGAGGATCACAGGTTTGAGGACAGCCTCAGCAACATGGTGAGATGCTCAGGAATCTAGTGAGACCCAGTTTTAAAATAAAAAAAAATAAAAAGGGATGGGGATATAGTTCAGAGGTAGAATGCCTCAATACCCAAACCATAAAGTAATACTAATGATAATAATAATAATAATAATAATAATAATAATATAATAAGCCGGGCATGGTGGCGCACGCTTGTAATCCCAGTACTTTGGGAGGCGGAGACCGGAGGATCTGGGTTCGTGGCCAACCTCAGCGCGCATGCGTGCGCGCACGATCGTTCGATCGATCTCTCTCTCTCTCCTCTCTCCTCTCTCTCTCTCTCCTCTCTCCTCTCTCTCTCTCTCTCTCTCTCTCTCTCTCTCTCTCTCTCTCTACCTAGTGAGGCCCTCCGCAACTTCGTGAGACCCAGTTTCAAAAATAAAGCATAAAAAAAATAGGGCCCGGGGGGGGTAGCACGGAGGTAGAACGCCCCTGCGTTCAATCCCCGGTACCGCAAAAAAAAAAAATAATAATGATAATAATAATAATGAAACCTTGTTTTGAGAGAAGGCAATTCCTCTGCTATGCAATATCTGAATGAAAGCCTTCATCTTTCTTGTGGGTAGACATGCCAAAAGTTAAGTTCTATGTGTCTAAGTCCCCAAGACCTGTGCTGGTTCTCTGCATTTTGCCCAGCCTTGGAATCCCACCTTTCATGAATGTCAAATAAACAAATTTGTCAATTGTCAAAATTGATTTTTCAAATATTTTGGTAGAGACTGTAAAAGAATGATGGTGTAATTTGAACAGAGTCTACTGATTTCCTGAAAGGCAGTACAAAAGTGCTTCAGGTTTGACATCAGAAGAACTGTGTTTGAAATCTGTACTTTCTACACATTAGCTATATTATATTGGGCATGCTATTTAATGTTTTGAGTCTCTGTTTCCTCATCTGTAAAACAATACTTCTTTTATAAGATTGATGAAATAAAATACTGCCTGGAATCAAGCAAGCACATAAGAAATATTTAATAATAATTATAGCAATTATCATCACGATTAGTATTATCATTATATTTGTAGCTTGACCAAGCTTGTGATTGATTTTTCACTAACTCAAGCTGAACCCAGAGCTTGTGTTCAGAAGAAAAGTCAGACTTTGATTGCACTGAAGATGATATATATCAGCCAGGCTAATGGACTCATTCTTCTAAAAGTTTTTTCTAAGTATTTTGAAGTTGAGTTCATAAGTTTATAGAATGAGAAGGGCTTATTGGTCATGTAGTCTGAACACCAATGTACAGCTAAGGAGTTTGAGCTACACTTTGTTCCTTAACATCACATAGCTCCTTAAGAGCAAAGCTATTATTATTGCACAGGCTTTCTGACTCCCAGTCACGTGCTCATGTATTATATGCTGCTTCATAAAGTTGAGATGAGTTGAGAAGCAGGTTAACACAGACATGTGTAAGTTTGACCAGCTCCACACATTCAGGTTGCAACTAGCGTCATTCAGAAGAATACTGACTCTAGTATTCATTTGCCAGGTTAGGGGAAGTCTAATAGTTCTCTCTTAATGTTCTCCCTTCCCCTCTGTCATTCTCCGGAGCCTGAGGAGCTGACACAATATGAAAGCAAGGAGGTTCCACCTACTCACTTCTCTGAACAGAGTAGAGGAAACCTACAATTCCATCAGCCTGACTTGCCCTTGCTTCTTGCTTCTTGCTACTCTCAGTACTACTCAGTACTTCTTTAGCATGTACTGAGAGTAGACGTGAGATGGTCCGACCGAGGCTGCTTGTCCTCTGTTGGTCCAGAATCCCCAAGGGAGGACTAACCAAGGCTATGCATCTTGAATCCAACACCATCCTATTCTCTTGGTTCTGAGTTGGGCTCAGGGGGACGATAGCTCATGTCTGAAGATGGAGATTCTTCATGCCTGGCTCCCTATGAGGCCATTCACCATGATACCAGCTGCTTCAGGGCAGAGCTGGAGTTTTCCTTCCCTTCTTTGGGGTCCACACAGAAGAATTCCAATGCTTTCTCTTTTAAATCCCAGAAAGACGAGTTTGTTTTATGCTTCTAAAACACTAGAGTTACCTATTCATGCCTCAATTGCTAGCTACCTCAAAGGATTGCAAAGGGTATATTGATTTCATCTTGGGGAGGTGATATACCTCCAAAGACCACCTCCAAAGTTACATTTCCTCCAAAGATCAAGGCAAATTTGGAGCAACTCTTCTAGGAGAAGAAAGTCTGATAATAAACTAGACACAAAGATGACATCTGCGTTCATAGATAACATCAATGTTCTTTGAGTAAGTTTAAAAAATTCTAAATGTTGAAATATATATCATCATCAAGTAATCCAGTTATAAAACCTGACATTTTAAAATATTTATTATAACATTTATGGTTTCAGCCTTTGGTTTTTCTCCAGTTAATCTCTGTGTGTGAGAGACTTGCCAGTGAATTTGCAGTACAATCCTTTTCTAAACCAAGCATTTAACTATATAATCTATATTCTAAATGTAGTATGTGTATAATGTGTGGTGGGCGTTTGTATACAAATTTCATAAACATACTTGACTACTTGGATTCAGCAATGTTGTAGGGGATTTGAGTTCCTGGAATGTTTTTGTTTTGACCACATTCATAACAATATAAATACACATGTAAAATAAATCCATAAATTTACCTGTTATGCAGCTGCAGCTTTACAACATACTGTACTTGATAGGCTTCCAGATTTGTTTTAATAGCAGAGTCTCATCCATGCAGCCAATATGGATCATATAGCAATCCCTTTTCAAGAGTTTGGGCCTATGAAGAGAATAAAGCAGATGGTCATGGGTCACACTTAGCCACATCTCATTCTCTTGTTAGACAAGATCAAGAATAACCTGGAGGAGCTTTTATATCCTCCCTGGACCTGTGCTTCCCTAAAAAAAGAATGTGAGTATTTGACAGCTCCATCCCAAGCAGGAGAATGCCTCAGTGGAGAATCACTAGTGTTGTTATTTAGTTTGTGTCTGGGGTTGCTGTTGAAGGTGAGATGCAGGTACTGGTAATCTCTAAATGGGTAGACATTACCCCTGAATATTTCCACAGACCTTCCTTTACCAAAGATGCTTTGATAGAGTTGATAAATATCTGCTTAGTGTCAATTTAAAGCTCAGAATCTCATAAACAAAGGTGATCCTTTAAAAGGCAGAAACAAGCTTTCTGAGAAAGCAGGCCCAAATTTCAACCTTGAAGCAACAGCCTTTGGTGTGAGGATGTGGTTCCCGACCTTTGGGTTTTCTTCATTCAAGTCTTGAGTGCTCAGGAAAGTTCCCTGCACATATGTTCCATCATTAGTTTTCGAAAAATATTTTAGCAATATCTTAATCATTTCAGAAATATTCTGATTTTGAAGAAAATCAATCTGTTAGTTGGAGATGGAACAGAATAATGATTTAGCGTTAGGATTATAAATGCAATTTTGAAGTATTCTTTTAGAAAATGGAGAAGTTGAGGAAACAACGCCAATTTGATCTTCGAAGATCTGGTTTGGGAAATTAAGTCAAGGTCTGACTGCAGACCCTACTGTCCTTTTTACTCTGAGTCCTTGTAGGCGCATCTCTATATGCTGTCTCTAAGACTTACAGTTGAGATGTTAAATGCTAATACTTTGAGCCTGTTTCCTCATCTGTAAAACAATACTTATTTTACAAGATTGATGGAATAAATAAATAAATTGATGGGGAAGAGGAGGCTTCCCATGGACCTGCAGTTTAGCATTATGTTAAAGTTCTTCTTTAATTAATAGAGGCAAATGAGTGTGGTATTACATGCCTGTCATTTCAGTACTTGGGAGGCTGAAACAGGAGGATCGTAGGTTTGAAGCCAGCCTCAGCAACTTAGCAAGACCCGGTTTCCAAAAACAATAAAATAAAATAGGGTTGGGGTGTAGCTCACAGGTAGAATGCCCCTGAGTTCAATCCCTAGCACTACCTCTAAAAAAAAAAATTGGACTTAGTGTGCAATCACTACCTAAGTGATATTTGATTCTTATTTTGCTATTATGTCAATGTCCATAATTTCTGTAGGAACACTTTTCTGGGAAAGGTATGGTTTAGCTTCAAGGCAAGAATCGAATACTTGTAGTCCTTAGACATTTTCTTAACACTAAGTCTTGCTCTCTTAATCATTCATATTAACCTATTTCATTCTGTTCAGCCATTTTTTCTTACCACCTTTATATATGGCTCCCCATAAAAAAATCCCATTTTTCTTCCTATAGCTTCTGGAATTTCTTTCCTGTTTTCTAACATTTGAATTTCTCACTCTTGAGGGAAAAAATGGCCTTCATTTGACTTTTATGTCCTTTCTCTCCTGTTTTTTGTCTCTTACCTACACTTTTCAGGTAAGATTTCTCTAGTGAGACCCCTTTCGTACCATTTGCCTTATTCTTACGAAGCCATCTGATCTGGTTATCACTCAATTGAATTCTAACAAACTTGATTTGCAATCTGATTTTTTGATAGAGTGCAGGGATACATAGCATAAAAAGTAGAAATGGAAGATGTTTTATGTGTTAGCTCAAATCTGAGCAGCTGACCAAGGCGTAGTTTACATCTTCTTGAATGTTACTATCCAGTATGGTGGCCACTCGCCCCTTGTGGCTCGTGGACAACTGAAATGTAACTAACATGACTGACAAAGCGAATTTTTAATTAATTTTATTTTAACTGATTTAAATTTAATCTTCTAAAACTGATACTTGATTCAGTTAGTAGAAAACTTTAAGTATGTTTGGAACAACTTGGGTATCTCAATTTACTTTTTCAACCATAAATTTGATGAAATCTAAATTATTTTTTGCCTTGTATTTGGTTTGACTTGACAATTCATGAAGATATTCTACATCTGTATTACTTAGTGGAAACACTCAGCTATTTGATATTGGAAAAACGGAAGTAACTAGACGAGGCAGAGCTCACTGAGAAGCAATACCTCTGAAACTCCAGGTACCCTTGCCATAAAGATTTATTTTGTCCTATTATGGGAACTATGAATATAGTTCTATGAGGCAAAATTGGAAGGTCTAAGTTACTTCCCACTTTCTAAGTACTCCTGATAGCACCTCAACTGGGATTTCTGAAGGTGAATTCTAGGTGGCTAGTCTCAGGGTGCATGGCTTTGCCAGAGAACCAGAATAATCCCAACCATTTCAAGTAACTTACACCTTCCCAGTCCTCAAGTAACTTACACCTTCCCAGTCCTTTTTTGGCTTCAGTCTTTTTCATACAAGAAGAAGGGAATAAAATTTTCATGAGCACACCTTAGCTTCTGGAATCTGAGGCTTGGCTTTCCTCCTTACTAGGAGTATGACATCCAGCATAACACTTCAGCGCCCTGATCTTCAATTTCTTCATGTATATAATATGCATAATATAAGTATCTGTCATGAGATTTTTCTGGGGATTAAGGAGAGAGAGTATTGCAAACTTTAAATCACAATGCTTGGCATATATTAACAGCGCAGCAGGTATAAATCTTTTGTAACTAATATGTATTAAACATTCGTTGGATCATTTACTTTTTTGGCACTGGGGATTGAACCCAGGAGCATTCTACCTCTGGGATACACCCTCAGCCCTTTTTATTTTTATTTTTTATTTTGAAACAGGGTCTTGATATGTTGCTGATGGTTTTGCTAAGCTGCTGAGGCTGGCTTTGAACCTGTGATCCTTCTGTCTCAGCCTCCCAAGTACTGGGATTATGAGCATGCACCACAACACCTGGCTGGATAATTTACCTTTTAATCTTTAGTCTCCATAACCCTTTGGGGAAATAAGGATTCTTACCCTCGTTTTGTACATGAGAAAACAGCAGTTTAGAAACAAGATAATTTTCCCGGGACAGCTACATTTGAAGGCACAAACAGGCAGTGTCAGTGGTTAAGAGCACAGACTGAACTCTGAGCTGTGTGTTGGGAAAAGTTACAAGGCCTCTCACTGCCTCTGTGTCTGCAAAAATAAGGGGAATAATTATTCTTACACATATGATTTTTAAGAAGTTTAAATGCGTTAGTAGTTGTGAACACTTAGAACAGTATCTGTCATGGACTAAGGGCTGCATATGATTTGTTATATGAAACGTTACATTTTCTTTCCATCTCTGACTTGGAAAAGACTGAAATTGCCTAGGTTCTTGGTAAATATTTCCTTTAGTCTTAGGGAAGAAATGCAGGTGCTTTGGAAACAAAGCATCCTTCTATCAAACAAAGCATCCTTCTATCATGTCACTGCAGCTCAAATCTGGTCAGAACCACTTGGTGCACTCGCATTCTTTTTAATGACACAAGGGTACAATGGTACCTCTATTTTTTGGTCCTCGAGCAGAGACAGCCTTTTGTAGACCATTGTAAACCTGGGATCATGCCTCTTTCGCATTTCTTCTGCAAAATGCCAGCCTTCCCCTGTGGCTGGAATTCTTCCTCCCCATGACTGACATCTAACACATGTTCTACTGCCAAATGCACTCTTTTCCTCTGGCTGGGCATCTGGGTTTGGCACCGGCTTGCATTTCATTGAGAGATGTAGTGTCAATCACCACTGTATTGCTGGGTGAGATAAGTGGGCAGCAAACACATTTTAGAAGCCAACTCACAGAGCTTTGGGATTCTACCTGGGTTGGGAGATTTAGCAGCAAGATCTCGGGCTTTCCTTGGCTGTCTGCAATGCCTGTGTGATGTGTTCCTGGGAGTTTTTCTTTGCCTTTTAAAAGGTGGCATTTTCGAAGGCCAAATCCTTGTCTGTATATATGACCAGACCTATTATAGTGAGGGCATCAAAATGATCACTGTATGTCTATCAATTTGTGTGTGTGTGAGAGTGTGTGTGTGTGTGTGTGTGTGTGTGTGTGTGTGTGATACTAGGGATTGAACCCAGGGGCATTCTACCTCTGAGCTACACCCCCAGCCCTATTTTATTTTTATTTTGAAACAGGGTTTCACTGGGTTGATGAGAATCTTACTATTTGCTGAGGTTGACCTTGGACCTGCGATTGATCCTCCTGTCTCAGCTAAGTTTATCACTTCTATACTATACTTATTTTGAGAGATTTCCTTGCAGACTAAAAGCATTTCTAATAACAGAGGCTTGTGTTTTTAATGTTCTGTTACTAGAAGGGAATGGAAAAAATACGATCTATGCTCAAATACTTAGAAGTAAATTTAATAGTAAACCCCTGAAAATGTCAGCCACTGACTTTAAGAAATAAAAAAGCGGTCCTAAAATGTTACATATTTTTGAATGAATTAGTCAATATTTGATTTAGGTCAGGCTTTATATATTTTTAAATGAACTTATCAAAATTCTGCTTTAGGAGATACATTTCCATGCCAGAGAGGGGCTGATAAACTATAGCCTGCAGGCCCAAACCAGATTGCTTCCTTTCTTGTTTTTTTGTACATAAAGTTTTACTAGAGCAGAGTGATACATTTATTTAGGAATTCCCTATGACTTTTTTATGTTAAAATGATAGAATTACAACACAGATAATATTGTTTATACAGACAAAATTTTTACTCCCTGGCTCTTTGTGTTTACTCAGTTAAGCCCTAGAACAAAACGAAAACAGACAGGCATGGTCGTGTCCCAGGAAAACTTTATAAAAATGGGAAGCAGGCTCAACATCACCAGTGGGCTGCAATGTGTGGACTCCTGGTAAAGTGAAAAATAAGACACTTAATTAGTTAATTCATTTTCAGATGATATGTTAGCTTTGTTTGTATGTATGCTATAGAAGTCTAAATAGAGTTTGAGGATAGCAAGAGTTGAGTACTCGATGAGAGACAATACACATTATAAAGTTAGTAGCCAAGGCATGGGGGAGATAATAAACTTGAACAATAAGACGGCACTGAGAAAATAATCCAAGAACATTAAGCCATCTTTTGAGATGGGGATAGAGTGAGAGCACATTTATAGCTAAGGTTTTTTTGTTTTAATTGGTGCATACTAAGACACTTTAGAATCAAATATACCAGCTATGTGACCTGGACCACAGTGCTTGACCTCTCTGTACCTCAGTTTGCACACATGTAGACATGGATATCAATGTTTATCTCAACTGATTTTTGTAAGGACAATATAAAAATATGTTTGGTCAGGAACTAGCACATTTGAGGTCCTTTCTTTTTTTTTTTTTTTTGCGGTA
>PVJS01014498.1:0-40297 GCA_004027185.1 Glis glis
GGAGGAGGAGGAGGAGGAGGAGGAGGAATTGTTATTCCTGCAGCCTGCAGAGTCTGGTCCAGGGTCCTTGGTTGGCCCAGTGGAGGGAGGCACAGCGGGTGGGCAGGGCAGCAGGAGGTGAGCAGAAAGGTGGAGTTGGCATCCAGTTAGCAAGGGCCTTGAATGCAGTCCGGGCAGTCCCAGACTGGTGCTGAAGGTGTAGAATGGGGAGTCTAGGTCCTAGAAAGAGTGGGGCAAAGCAGCCACCTCTGTTTATATTGCTTCAGGGGAACTTCTGTCAGATTGCAGGGAAGGGTCTTTGGAGGACCCACGGGGAGCAGGTGCAGAGGCCAGAGTGGGGGAGTGCTCCCCCATGGTCACTTGTGGTGTCACCTGTGTGGACACCAGGGATCCTGCCTTCAGGGTAAACCCAGTTGCCCCAGTGGCTGGATGGTGCCACACCAGGGCAACCAAGAGGCCACACCAAGCACCATGCTGGCTCCGCAGGTTCTCAGGTCACACAGCCAAATCCGGGACGCAGTCACCATGGGGCTGGACACAGGTACCTACTGATATCCCCTGCACCCAAGGAGAGGGAAAGCGAGGCTCAACACCCCACCCTGTATGTGCCCTCCTCTGCTCCTAGCTGTCCCCAGGTGGTCAGAGCCCTTAGAGGCAAAGCCCACACACCTTCTCACTCCTCCCTGGGCATAATTCAGCCCAGCTATCCCCCAGCTCCATGGAATATGTCTGTTGGTCCCATGGGAGGCAGCACCAAATGAGTTCCAGGGTGACTAAGAATGGGCCCAACAACCCTCATCTCCACCTTTAAGCCCTAGCCACCCACCCTCCTGCCCTTCCAAGGGTCTCCCCCCAATAGCTCCCCTTGTGCTGCGTGGACACGCCCTCTGCCCCCTAAGCAGAACTCCAAACTGGCTATTTACTTATTTATTTTAGTTTTTTTAAATATTGTTTACTTTGAAGTAATATAAATTCACAGAAGTTGCCAAAATAGCACAGACCCGCCCTCCCATCCTTCACCCAGATTCCCCCATGATTTCATCTTAGGTTATTAGTACAATATCAAGACCAGGAACTTGACATTGGTATAAAGTGTATGTGTGGTCCTGTGTCATCACATCACATATATAAGCACATGAAATCAAGAGATTGAACTAGTCCATCGACAAGAAAATCTCCCTCCCACTACCCTTGTAGTCACACCCATCCCCTTTCGTCCCCATCATCCCTAACTCCTGGCAGCCACTAATCTATGTCTCATATTAAAATTTTGTCATTTTGCTGAGGGTGCAGCTCAGCGACAGAACATGAACAAGACCCTGGGTTCCATCCCAGCACCAGGGGGAAAAACTTTTTGTCATTTTAATAATGTTATATAAATAGAATCTTGCAGTATGTGACCTTTCGAGATTGGCTTTTTTCATTCAACATAATGCCCTTGAGATTCAGCCAAAAGGAATCAACAGCTCATTCCTTTTTACTACTGAGTAGCATTTCATAGATTGGCTATACCACGGTTTAACCATACACCTATTAGAGCACATTTTAGTTGCTCCCAGCTTTTAGCTAATCCAAGCAAAGCTGCTTGGAAACTCATGTACATGTCAAGAAGCCACGCACTTGCCCCCATTTTTAAGCTGTTCGACACACTTCTTCAAAATGTCACTTTTTAAAGTTGGTCATATTGCTGGGCACAGTGGCACAGGCCTGTATTCCCAGTGACTTGGGAGGCTGAGGCAGAAGGATCGCAAGTTTGAGGCCAGCCTCAGCAACCTAGTAAGACTCTGTCTCAAAATAAAAAATATGAAAAAAGCTGAGGATGTAGCTCAGTGGTAAAGTGTTCCTGGGTTCATCTCCAATACAAGAAAGAGAAAGAATTGTTCATGTTTAGGATGTAATCATGTTTACATGTGTATACTCACCTCCAACAAGTTTTGAGATGGTCTTTTTTGTTTTTTGGTTTGTTTGTTCATTCGTTTCTTTGTTTTTATACTGGAAATTGAACCCAGAGGCATTCTACCTCCGAGCTACAACCCCAGCCTTTTATTTTTTGAAACGGGGTCTCGCTAAGTTGCTGAGACTGGCCTCGAACCTGCAATCTTCCTGTATCAATCTCCCAAGTGCTGGGATTACAAATGTGCACCACTATGTCCATCTGTTGTTTGTTTAAGTACATACAGTAAGAATTTTTTTTTTTTTTGCAGTACTGGGGATTGAACCCAGGGGCATTCTACCTCTGAGCTCCACCCCCGGCCCTATTTTTTATTCTTTATTTTGAAACAGGGTGTCACTAAGTTGCAGAGGCCTCACTAAGTAGCTGAAGCTGGCCTCGAACCCAGATCCTCCAGTCTCAGCCTGCCAAGTACTGGGATTACAAGCGTGCGCCACCACGCCCGGCTCGTACAGTGAGATATTTTTAAAAAATCGTATCGGGATGGGAAATGGAGACTGAACTCAAGAGATTTAGCATCAGACACGCTCACCAAACCAGTCACATCTGAGGCAAGAAGCAGGTGGAGGTAATGGGAATTTTGCTTCCCTCCTCCTACTCTCCTGCACCACACCCCATCCCAGGCCCACCAGGGAGTGAGAGGCAAAAGGAAAATGTGGGCAGGAAGCAGGAAACCCAGGCATTTGGACCCAGAACCCAGCAGGAAGCTCCACAAAGGCCAAGGCCTGCATTTCTCTACCATGCGGGGTAGAGAGTGAGTCACTAACCTTCCCAGGAAGCAGCTCCCACACACTGCAGCCCAGCTACCCCACAAATCCCTTCCTCCCCTCAGGAAGGGGGCTTCTCCACACCAGAGGCCTGCATGGCCCCCTCGCTAGGTGGGGGCCCCACGAGGTTGCCAAGTCCAAGAAAGCATATGACCTTGGGTGAGTCCTTGACCTCTTAGGCACTGAGTTCCCCAACTCATCTCCAAAGTGAGATGCCCAGCCAGAGCAGCTTGGACATCTGGTGACAGATCCACAATAACTCCAGGTGGGCCTGCAACAGGGCCCGGGATGGAAGAGAGCACAGAGACTTCCTCTGCCAGGCCCTCTGGCCGCCCCTCCCCTTCCTGAGTGAACTCTTTGAAGAGTATTGGGCACGGAGGGTGCTGTATCCCTGGGCAAGCAGGGAGAGACAGCTCAAGGCCCTAGCAACACAGGCTGGCTCCCTGCTGTGGGGCCCAGAGATCCAGAGCCTGGGCTCTAGGCTGTCTCCACTCAGAAAAAAAAAAGAGGACCCAAGCCGGGCATGGTGGCACACACCTATAATCCCAATACTTGAGAGGCTGAGACAGGAGGATCACAGGTTCAACTCCAGCCTCAGCAACTTAGCGAGACCCTGTTTCAAAATAAACAGCTGGGGGTGTAGCTCAAAGATAGAAAGCCCCTGTGTCCAATCTCCAATACCAAAAAAAAGCCCAGCCCTGCTAAGTGGGCCAGGTGGGAGTAAAGATGGGGATATGGCCTTCCCCACACCCCCCAGGAGACATCCTTCCCAACCTGGAGGAGAAAGCCAGGCACCTTCTGGAGTGCCCCACTGGCATTCATCCCCGTCCCTCAGGGCTGCTTGCGCCCCCCACTTCCCAGCCAGTCATCTTCAGCAACTCCCCATCGCCTGCAGGATCCCTGGTCCTGGCATGCTGAGCCCTCTGGCCTGTCAGCCTAACTCCCATGAACACTCTGGGCTCTGCCAAACTGAACTGAACTGAGCTCCCGGGTCCCCAGCCCTCTCGTGTCCCTGCCTCCATGTAGTGCATCTCACAGAGGGCTCTCTGCTTACCGCCCTCCCGGTCTGCTCTGAGGAAAGCTTGCCAGTCTCTAGAGACCCAGTGCAAAAGCCCCTCCGGGGAGCCCTCTCTGATCCCCAGGTCCACCAAACCTCACAGTAACCCCTTCTTTGGGGGCAGGGGCTGCTGGCCGAGGCTGAGGCCCAAGTGGGGAAAAGTGTCTAACCTCACCTCCCTCTATCTCTTCTTTTCTGCCCTCCTCCTTTGAAGAAATGGGTGGCCATATATGTCTGCACTATAGGCAGAGAGAAAGAGAGGTCACCTTCAGCCTCCCAGTTTGAGTGGGGAGGTGTTGGGCTCCTCTGAGCCTGGGTATATCCAGGTGTCACAGGCTCCCAGGCCCCAGTGCCAGAGGAGCTCCGCCTCTTAGAAGCTTTACCAGTTGCTAGAGGAAGAGAGATCTTAGGATGTTCAGGTTACACTGACCTTCAGTCTACCTACACCCCTCAAATGGCCTAGCACCCAGGGGCTCCCAGGCAGACACAGCACAGGGGGCAGAAAAGTTGCCACAAGCATGGTCCAGGCTCTGGCCAGCTGGTCCAAGCACATGGGAGAAGCCAGTGGTTTGCCTCCACAGTGGCAAACCTGGGAACAAGGTCCCACAGAGCCCCCTGGCCCAGGCCACTCCCCTCCTCTCTACTATGGTCCCTGGAAGGCTGCTCTCCCCTTTGTTCTGCCAAACAAGCTCACTCCTGACTTCCAAGTCAGCTGGGGACTTGGCAAACATTTGTCAAGACTCGTCCCCTCACCCCGTGTTTGTCTACTCCGCAGAGATCTGGGCTCTGTGCAGAGACAAGCTTCGCCCCTGAGGCTCAGGGGGAGCCCCCATCCTCTGTGGCCCCCGGCCCCACCTGCAGGAATACCAAGGTGGGAGTTGCTCTACCTGCCAGAAGTCCTGCCCCGCTCCTGAAAGGCCACCCACTGGGGTGTCTGCTGCCCCTCAGGATCAGGGATCCCCCCGTGCCAGGGCCGTCACACAGTCACTCCAAGTGGCAGTGAGTC
This sequence comes from Glis glis, assembly GCA_004027185.1. Taxonomy (NCBI): domain Eukaryota; kingdom Metazoa; phylum Chordata; class Mammalia; order Rodentia; family Gliridae; genus Glis; species Glis glis. The sequence goes on from PVJS01014498.1 coordinate 4,782, forward strand.
TGCGTAGGTTTTGGAGGGGGGCGGAGGAGAGCCTGTGAAGACTCAAGGTTTAGGGGTGTCTGTGACCCCTATGAGCTAGACCCCAACAGGAAGAGCAAGAAGGGGAGGCAGTGCGAGGCACAGGGGCACACACTTGTAATCCCAGTACTCCAGAGGCTGACAGGAGGATCGCAGGTTCAAGGACAACCTCAGCAATTTAGTGATACTCTGTTTCAAAATAAATTTTAAAATGAAATAGGTGGGGGGGAGGGTCTAGCTCAGAGTTAGAACTCCTCTCAGTTCAATCCCCAGTACCTCATAAAAAAAAAAAAAGAGCCGGGCATGGTGGCGCACGCTTGTAATCCCAGTGCTTGGGAGGCTGACACGGGAGGATCCAGGTTCGCGGCCAGCCTCAGCTACTTAGTGAGGTCCTCCGCAACTTAGTGAGACCCTGTTTCAAAATAAAGAATAAAAAATAGGGCTGGGGGTGTAGCCCAGAGGTAGAATGCCCCTGGGTTCAATCCCCGGTACCGAGTACCAAAAAAAAAGGATGGGAGGCAAGAGCACCCACTACTGACTCCCCTCCACCCCTCATCCCCCCAGCTCCAGCCTCCATGCAGACCTAACCCCGCAGCCTGGGCTCTCCAGGAGGATCCCGCCCAGTCAGGTCTAGGTGCCCCATCAACACAGTTGGGCAGGCAGACAGCCCCAAGAAAGGAGGGTTCACTGTGGAGATGCCAGACCCAGAGAGGCCTGTGCTAGAGGGAGGCCCCAGTGGACAAGGAAGTTCTAAGAGGGGCGAGTCTCTGAGCCTCAGTTTCCCTGTGTAAGCAGTGGAAACACAGAGGGGAGCCCGTTCACCTGCAGGCCACAGTGTGGCTGCCTCCGACTGCACATCAGAGCCCAGGAGCCAGAGGAGAGCTCTCCCACCTCCCAGGCCTCCACAGCTTGATCCTCAGGGATCTAAACAGTCCCCCGCTCTATACATGTACTTTGAAAACTAAAGGAGCTGGCTGCTTAATCCATGGGAACTGCCATTATTATTAATATTATTCAGGATCTTGGGCCAGTTACTGACCCTCTCCCAGCTTAAGTTGCTCATCTGAAAAATGGGCTGGCTCTGATGAGGAACTGGACCGATACAAAGAGCCCAACTAGACATACCGTACAGTTGACCCTCAAAAACTGCTAGCCCCTCTGCATACATCCGATAGGTAGTCAATAGATGCTTGCTGACTTGAATTCATAGGAAATTAAAAAGGAGCAAGGTTGTGAGGTCAGGCAGCCAGACAGGTGCCACCCACCAGTTTCTTCTGTGTGGCAGAGCCCCACCCCTCTGAGCAGAGGCCTTGGCTGGGCATGTGGGGTCCTTTACCAAGGACCCCAGGGCACCTCACCCATCAGAGGTGCCTGCCAGGCCAGTACACACCCTCCTAGTGTGAATATTTATTTAGGATTTGCAGAGATAGGAAAAACACAGAGTACTTCAAAGTGCTCTGCAAAGGAAAAGGGCCACAAAGCCCTGGGGATCCCGCTGGGGTTCCCATAGCCCACCCTGAGCTGACCCCAGGACCTACCAAGGGCTGCTCTCCATGAGCCTATGAGCCTGGGGCTGAAGGTCAGGCCCTCCACACGTGGTCATCCTGTGCCTTGGAGCTCTACAAGGCAAGAACTCAGCATCCCCCATTGACCGGCTCAGAAAACAATGGCTCCCAATGCTAAGAGGACAGAACTGGGGCTCACACTCAGTCTGACCCACTCACAAAGACCCTTCAGTACCAAGGAGAATTCTGCCCCACTCAGGCCTGGTAGTGAGGCTGGTGTGCTGATGTGTACAACTGGGAGTGAGGCATCATGGGTGGGTCCCCAAGCCACCCTCACAACCCTGCACAAAAACACATCTCAGCTGGGCGTGATGGCACATGCCTGTAATCCCAGGACTTGGGAGGCTAAGACAGGAGGGTTGCAGGTTCAAGACCAGCCTCAGAAACTTTATGACACCCTCAGCAACCTAGTGAGACCTTGTTTCAAAATAAAAAAAATAAAATAGGGTTGGGTGTGTAGCTAAGAGGTATGATGCCCCCGGATTCAATCCCCAGTAACAAACAAACAAACAAACACATCCCATCTGTCCACAGGGGCATCAGCCCATGAACCCTCAGGAACAATGGCAGTCACTTGGAAGCCACCAGCCCTGTGCACCCAGGGTTCGCAGGCTGAAGGGGAGCAGCCCCACAACACCGAGAAAACATAAATATTTCATGGGCAGCTCCCTCCCAGTGAGTCTCCAATCATGTTTTCAATTGTCATGGAACAATTCAGAATTTCCAACTCAGAGCTAATGGGCTGCCACCAGCCAGTCAGCCAGTGCAGGCAGGGGTAATTATTTTAAAAGCTTCCAACAGAATTGTTCAACACGCTGGCTCCCCAAATTGTCTGTCTGCAGTAGTGGCTATGTCTCTTCAGGCCCCGAGCACCCTGTCTCCCCATATAGCAGGCAAACACCTGGAAGGCTGCAGAGGCCCTGGAGCGGAGCTGTGAGCATGAAATGCTGACTGCCTACAGATGAGTAAATCGAGGGCCCTCCAAGAGGGCAGCCCCAGAAAGGTAGGGGCCATGACTTCTCACCCTCATATTGCCTGTGGATGAGTGGACAGGCAGATGGACTGATGGAGAAACATAAGTGGCTGAGTGAATGACATTGCAATGATCTGCTCCCATCTCACCTCCTCCGTTCATCCTCCACTCTCTAGGCAGCGTAATCTTTTTTTTTCTGTATACAAATTTTATTTATTTATTTTTTAATGTGCTTTTATTGGTGCATTGGAGTCTCACATCACAATGAATATCTTTTTTTTTTTTTTTTTTTTTTTGCGGTACGGGGTATTGAACGCAGGGGCGTTCTACCTCCGCGATACGCCCCCGGCCCTATTTTTTATACTTTATTTTGAAACCGGGTCTCACGAAGTTGCAGAGGGCCTCACTAAGGAGAGAGAGAGAGAGAGAGAGAGAGAGAGAGAGAGAGAGAGACAGGGAGAGAGAGAGCGAGAGAGCTGAGGCTGGCCGCGAACCCGGATCCTCCAGTCTCCGCCTCCCAAAGTACTGGAATCCCAGTACTTTGGGATTTTGGGATTTTGTGCGCCACCACGCCCGGCTCACAATGAATATCTATTTGATGTTAACATACATGCACACAGCTCTTAGTGTCCCCCCCGCCTCCCCCCACGCATATGAAGTACCAAGAATGATGTTGGTAAATTCTCACATGTACACATTGTTTATGATAGTAATTCCACTGATTCACTTCTTTCTTGCCCTTCCCCTTCCCTTGAACCACTTCCCTTGCCCCGCTGAGGGTTCTCCATTATCAACCGGAGTCCTTGTGTGTCCCCACTACTCCCTAGGTTGCACATATTAATGAAAACATATGTCCCTTCTTTTTTTGTGATTGGCTGATCTCGCTTAACATAATGTTCTCCAGATCCTTCCATTTTCTTGCAAATGATGTTATTTTGTTCTTCTTCATTGCTGAGTAGAATTCCATTGTGTGTATTTCCCACAATTTTGTAATCTACTCATCTGTTGATGGACACCTAGGTTGGTTCCATAATTTGGCCACTGTGAATTGTGCTTAGGCAGTGTAATCTTTCTAAAATATAAATCTGACCTGATGTCTCACTGTTCCAACACTTCCTCTGGTCCTCTTTGCTTTAGGATAACATCCCACCCCACCCGCAACAAGGAGTATGAAGCCCTGTTAGCATCTGGTACCCACTAAAAATTCTCCAACTTTCTCTTCCCCCAGGCTTTACCTTCTCACCTGTCCCCAGTGGTCAAGTAGTTATTATGTAGCCACGCTGCCCTTCTTTTAGATTATCACATGAACCATAGTTTCTCTTACTTCAGAGATTTTGCACATAGTATTTACTGGGGAAGGGAGCACAGGGATGGAAAATCTGTTCCAGGCAAGTGTGTGTGTGTGTGTGCGAGAGAGAGAGAGAGAGAGAGAGAGAGAGAGACAGACAGACAGACAGACAGACAGACTGACTGACTGACTAGGGATTGAACCCAGGAGCGTTCTACCTCTGAGCTAGAACCCCAGCCCTATTTTATTTTTTACTTTTTAATTTTGAAATAGTGTCTTGTTAAGTTGCTGAAGGTCTTGCTAAGTTGCTGAGGCTGGCCTCAAACCTGCGATCCTCCTGTTTTAGCCTCCCAAATACTGGGTTTACAGGCATGCACCACTGTGCCTAGCTCCGGACAACTTCTAAGAATGTCACTCAGGGCCCTGCAACACCAAGTTGCAGATTTCCTCTCTAGCATTATGCTCCAAAAATGGTTTTTGGTTTGCATGTCTGCCTCCTTGGCTCAACCCAAATGAGCAGGAGCTATCCATCTCTGTATCACTGCAATCTCAGGCACAAAATATATTCTCTCTAAATACTTGCTGATCTGAGAGAGGCCAGTCCAGAAGGGTCCCAGACGGGGGCACCTTCTGCTATTCTATGCATATGCTCACAGGACTGCAATGAAAAAGAAAAGAAAGGAAAAGAAAAAAAAAACTTGAGATGCCTAAATGGCCTCTTTTTGCTTTGGCTGCCAGGAATCTCAAAGTACAACAGAATGATGCTCAAATATATTAAGGATCTTGCCAGGCGTGGTGGCACACACTTGTAATCCCAGTACTTGGAAGGCTGAGACAGGAGGATCACAGGTTCATAACCAGCCTCAGCTACTTAGTGAGGCCATCCGCAACTTAGTGAGATCCTGTTTCAAAATAAAGAATAAAAATAGGGCTGGGGGTGTAGCTCGGAGGTAAAATGCCCCTGGGTTCAATCCCCAGTACCACAAAAAAAAACAAATATATTAAGGATTTTACCAGATCCTAGGGGGTCCTTTCCACTTTAGAGCTTCTAACTCCCTCATGAGAGACAAAAAAGGGAGTATAAATATATCCCCCTCCTTGTTCTGTGGACCCATCCCTGTAGGTAGTGACTAGACTCTGATCCTCCCTGAAACCTTGCGGTAACCCTCCACCTCTCCTACAAATGAGTAAGGAACAATTCTGATGGACTTCGGAATCTCCCATGCCTCCCCATCACTTTGGGGTAGACTCCCTGTCCATACTATCAGCAGCTCCCTGAAACTTCCACAGGGCAGGGGTTTCTTTGGAAACCATCTCGTTCTCTGCTGCCAGGTCAAAAAACTTATTCCAGGTAGCCTCTAAGATTCCTGCGGGAGTGTAGTGAGTATTTCTTCATGTAGTGGGAACTCCCCTCCCCTCTGGGGTGGAGTCTGTGACCTTGGCCAACCACATCCCTGAGCCACTCTTCCCCATAAAGTGATCAGTTCAAGAATGAGGGTGTAAGCAACACCCAGCCAATCAGCATAACCAAATCCCCTGCCTACCCTAGGGAGGGGTCCTGTACTTTGGGAACTTAAAACTGGTGGAAACAACAGGTTTTAATCAACTGTTACACATATATTCGTTTCAATACTGTTGCAATAAGAGCTATGAAGGAAAAAGATATTCTACTCTTAATAAGTATGGAGATAAGAAATATTGCTTAAAAATTGGTATGGCTTTCTACGTAACCGTGGCTGAAAACATTTGCCTATTATGTTTAGTGTGAACCCATGTGACAAATTCATCTCTGAATTTTGTACTAGGAGAAAAACTTCTTTTAGAAGAAGCATGGCACTTGGAAGGAGAGAAAGAGTAAATGTGTGGGCCAATTCTGCTGACCTTTTCCAATCAGGCACATGGAAGGTCAAAGCTAAAGCCACACTCAGGAGTGGATTCTGTCGTTGCCTTTCCTGGTGGATCCAGTCCCAACCTTCCTCTCAGCCTCCTGTTCCCTCGGCCTTCACAGTGGAAATATATATACCCCAAGATGTCAAAAACCTAAAGGGAAATTGTGAAACATTCTTTTTGGGAGAAAGGAAAATAAGATCATAAAAGGTATGTTTTGGCCCATCCCAGTTCCCCATGAACTTCCGGCTTCCAGGCCCTGGTCAGGCCCCACCCCACCAGCCTGCCCAGTTTACTTGGGCAGAAACTTCCTAGTAGCTGGGGATGGGTACAGGTGTACTAAATCAGAAAAGGGGTCTGCTCCTGCCTGACTCAGCCAACGTAACCATCCAGGGGAAAGAAACAAAAGTAGGACCAAAGCAGCCGGGCAGATGTTGCCATTCACACAGTCCAGCTGCCCACAGGACTCAGCCAAGCCTCTCGCCTTCATCAATTCATCCATTTCTCATCCATTCTCCCATTCCACAGATGAGGAAGCTGAGGCTGAACGGGGTTTGATGACTTGGCCAAAGTAACATAGCTAGTAAAAGACAGACAAGTTTCCAACTCTGGTCATCGGGTGCCAGGGGCAGCATTTCTGGCACTACAGGCACTGCCTGGGAACAAGGGCATGAGCATCTCACAGGCTGCCCAGTTACCTGCTGAAAACAAAACCTGGAAAATTGCTAGCATGCAGGGGTGGGAAGGTGTGACTTCCAGTCACAGACACTGGAGTGAATGCCACCCCAGATGAGTGCCTGTTCTGGGGCTCCATAGTTAGTTTCCAGTGGTTGCCCTGAAGAAGCTCTGAACTTGGGGTGTGGAGGAAGTGTTTCAGGAGACAGGTTTGGAAGCCTCTGAGCTTAGCAGCTCTGGAGGGGACCCTACCAGCAGGCCATCGTCATACATAAAACAGCCAAATGGGATGTAAGAGAAATGGGGGGATGGTGGGGTGTCGGATCCCCACCATGCAGGTCCACAGTCAGAAGATGGCTTCTCCGCCAGGCAGTCCCCAAGTCCAGGTCTGCAAGAGCTGGTATCCGGGACTCCTCTTTTAACCCTCACCACCCTGTGTGCATGGAGCTGTTGAGGGTGGAGGAGAGGTTGTGGAGATCCCCTTCCCCACCAACAGCAAGACTGGATGCAGACGCCACCCTGCAGGGCCTGAACCTCAGGGCCTCTGCGAGCCTGGGTCCCCGGCTTCCGGCTTTGAGGGTCGGGGCCAGGACTCTGCGTTCCCGGCCAGTTCGCTCTGCAAGCACTGCCGGGCAGCGCACCTGGGCTGACTGGGCCGCGGCCTCAACCGCTGCAGCTGTCTGCAAGAACCAGGCAGGTAGGCGCTGCCGGTGACTGCACCTCTTGAAACATTAATGCCGGTCCGCCACACTGCCAACTCCCGGCACCTTACGCTTAAGCGGCCGCCCTGGAACCGGTGGCCGCGGTAGGGCAGGATCAGCTGCTATTGTCCCCGAGAGTGACAGGCCACAGCCGGATTTGTAGTCGCATCCCACAGCCCCCAACAGCCCGGGCTCAGTCTGGGCTGCTCGGGGAAGCAGGAACAGATTCGGCCAATTAGTTTCCCCTACTAGGCTTTCTGTGCAGGGTTATCTGGCCACGGAGCACCGCTTGGGCACATGATGGGCTCCGGTGTGTGAAGGACAGGCTCCCAGTCCCTCTAGGTCCTGCCTGTCTCCCAGTGGCGGCCAGCCAGGAACAGGCCTACCCGGCCACCTGGGTCAAGGCTTCCCCGGATCGACCGCCAGCCTCCAGAGGAGGATGGCCGCTGAAGGGTGTTCATGGACCCGGGGCCACAGAAGGGTCTGTCCCTATGGGATCCGTCTCCTCAGCAGACCAGCTCTTGAGGAGGGGAAAGGAAGGAATCCCCCAAGCAGGGCAGGTCGGGGGAGGGGGTTGCTCCTCCCTAGCACACCCACCCCTACACAAATACTGGGGTCCGTCCTCAATCTCCGTGACTGCCGAACTCTGCGCAGCGGACACTCCCTGCCAGCATGCAAGACCAGCTCCCAAACGCAGGCTGAGCAGAAAGGGGGAAGGTAGACTCGCAAAACCCCCGGCTACACCGTCACCTGGCCGGACCGCGGGAAACTTCGTCCAGACCCCGGCTGAACGGAAGTCGGGCCGGGTCCCTCATGTGCCAGGTGGGAAACTGAGCCCAGGGGAAGAAAGCGTGCTGGTCCAGGCTGAGACCCGCAGCGGCTCGGTTTGCCTACGGCCGGGCCCCTCCCTGATCACGCAGTCCCGGGCGCGCTCCCAGGACTCGGCCGGCCGCGAGTTGCAGGGACCTTAGCCCGAGCCTGGAGGGAGGCCGGGACCCCCAGCCCTGGGGACTGCACGCCACCCCCTCCCCGCCGGTCCAAGCGGGCGCCTCGCTTCCCCTCCCCCCTTCCCGCCTCCCCGGTCTGTGTCCCCGCCTTCCCCGCGGGCGACGGGCGGCGGCGGCGGGAGGAGCGGGTCGAGCCGAAGCAACCCCGACCTTGCGCGCTGAGATGAAACGAACCAGCGGGGACCGAAGCAGCGCGCGGAGCCAGAGCTGGATCAGGGGCCCCCGCCGGAGCCGAAACCTGAATTAAAGTCCGCGGCGGGCGAGCCCGGTGCTGACCAGCAGCAGTCGCAGTGCTGCCCAGGTGGGGTAAGCGACTCTGGGCTAGGGGTGCAGGGTCTCCGCGGTGGAGGGGCGCAGGGAGGTGGCTGCCAAGTCCGGCGCTGTTTGCTTTCGGCGTGTGTGGGGTCCAGTCAGCAGCGCGGGACGGAGCGCAACGAGTGGACGGTCAGGCGCCATCGAGGCAGAGCGAGTTCACTCCTGCGCCCCGGGCATGCCGTCACGGGGTGTTCTCTCACCTACCTATGGGCCCACCGTGCGCCTCGGCCCCAGGCACCCCAAGAGGGCAGCAGCCCCAGGGACGCGGGCTCCGGCCCCGCGAAGGAGCTGCCCTGAAAGCGCTTTGCAGCCCCTCGCGGCGACGCGGGGTGCAGGGGGCTCCGGGAGACGCGGGCAGGCGAGAGGGGCGCCCGCCGCTCCCCGCTGCGCCCGGGGATGGGGCCCCACCACGAGTAGAAACGCTGGCCCCTCTGAAGGGCCCGGGACTTGGGCCGTAGCTTCGCGTCAAGAGGGTATTTTTTTTCTAAACGAAACCGCTTCATCCGTTCGTTCGTTGGGGCAGCAATGCCGCAGGAAAGCAGCAGACATCGGCCACAGCCCGGGCTCTCTTCTCCCCGGAGCCGACGTCCTGCCGCCGCGCTCGGAGGTGCCCCCAGCCCGCGGCGGCCTGCCCTCGCCGGTACGGGCTTTGCCTTCGCCTGAGAGAAAACCCAAGGCTCTTTGCAAAGTCCAATAAAGACGATCCCGCCGCTATCTCCCGGGTTTGGTTGTTGACTCGGCGTTCCTGAGTACACAGCCGCTTCTCTAAAACCGGGTCTCCAAATTCTGAAATTGTCCAGCCTCCTAAGTTGAAGACAATTCCGTTGTGGCAAAGCCAGGGCCCCAGGCCCCGATCCCAGTAATGGGATCCCCAAGCTGGAATCCTGGTCCCAATGTTTTCCATTTAGGAATTCCCTAAATCTAAGAAATATTTGAGCCCACTTTTCTGAAAAACTAAAACGTAGATACTGTTGGCATCCCAGGGACCTCTGAAAGCCACCAGGGCCAGAGGAAGGAAACTTCAGGTTGCTGTCCACTGGCGAGGATGCAGGTAGAGGGTAACCGGTAACCGACAGGGCTAGGGTTAGGGCAGAAGCTCAGAGAAGCAGACTAGCTTGCCCCTGCCCTTTTCCCCAGGCTGCTTTGAGCCTCCCCATCTCTGCCAGGAAAGGAAAGGGGAGTGGGCAAGGGCATGGAAACCAGGCTGCCTAGACTCTAGGATGCCCAGGCAGCATTTTTGACCTCCAAGACAGGCTTCCAGTGCCCTTTTCCTAGGAAAGCAGCTGCTGGAAAGCTGGCCCTTTGCTCCCCAGTTGTGTAACTAGCTGCTGCCACTGTCCTAGCCTTCCCTTCCCCTCCCCTCCCCTCAGCCCGGCCATTCTCAGGAACCAGACAGCATTTCATAGACTTGGGGAAGCTATGGGTCCTACCAGCTGCTGAGAGTTCTGCACTTCTATAGTGCCCCATTGGTAGCCAGCTGTCCTGCCCAAATATACCCCAGTTCTCGACTAGGTCAGGAACCCCAATTGGCAGGAAGCTTCGGGCTGAAGTCCTAAGAAGCCCAAAGAATCCCAAGAAGATTGTGGGGGCTCCACCTGAACACTCCCTGTTCCCCTCACCCAGCAAGTGCTTGTGTTTAAAAAAAAAAAACAAGAGCTTTTATTTGGGAGAGGGTGTTAGATCAGGCAGAAGGTGGTAGGTGGTCCTGGCTGCACTTCCAAAACTGGGTTTTCTAGTTTGAACTTCTCTGAGGCCTAAGAAGCTTAGGACTGGAATGTCCCAGAGAGTCACGGATGGCCCCGAGGGCAAGCCATGGCACATTCCTTCCTTTTTTCCTAAAATCCCTTGATTCTAGGAGCAAGGATTAGAGCAAGGTACCCCCATGGGTGGGAGGAAGGATGCCCCCCCATAAGGGCCCTCCAACCACTCTTCCCAAATTAATTAAACCATTCTTGGGCCCGGAGTCTGTTTTGACTCAGCCCAGAAAGGATCCTTATGGTGACTACTTCAACACCCACAGCAGCTCAGGCTCCTCTGCTCAGCCCAGCTGGAACCCTAATCCCCAAATTTCTTGACAATCAGGAACCATTACTGGCTTTGTATGGCTGAAAAGGGAAGGGGGAGTATGGCACATGGTCCCATCTCTAGTAAGCTCCTTTCCCTCCTCTCCTCATGCCTGTCCATCATCAAGTAAGCTAAAGGCTGAAGTAGCAGGCAGAGTCCCATGTTGGATAGAGTCTTATGAGGCACAGTGCAGGTTAAGCCTTGCCCAAGGTCACACAGCAAAGCTCCTGTCCTGTACCTGTATTTGTGTGTGATGTATCCGTGATTGTGTCAGAAGCCCCTACACAGAGCACAGTGGGCAGTGGGAGACTGTAGCTAGGAAGGAACAAAAACCTTGTCCAGGTCCCTTCTGCAGCCAATGCCCAGGATCAAGCCAAAGCCTTTCAGTCAGTCCCTTCCTTACTCTGCAGTCATTCAGTACTTCTGAACAACAGACTCCCCAGGGCAGCCCCCCCCATCATCCTCTCTTTGGAGCTCAGGGCCAGTGAGGATTCAGAGCTTCACCCAAGAGGTCTGAGGGCCTTTCCATCCACAGAGGCATCAAGATTTCCGAATAAAGGGACTGTTGTGCCTGTCTGGAGTACTGCCAGAGGCCTGGGCCCAGAGGAGCACACAACAGGTGCTCAATAGCAGCATTAACTGCAACAATAGTGAAGGCTGCACACTCCCAGACTGAGTAGCTGCAGTGGCAGAGTCACAAAATAGTCCCTAACCATGGAGGACCTCATAGTCCCCATAGGCAGACCATTTCTGTGTCCCCACCCAGAGATGCACTGTGCTTCCCACCTTGGTCCATTCGGTGGGCTTAAAACATGCCTCTCTCCTACCAGCCAGCTTTCATGCCAAACAGCGCATATGCGTGCGCCCTTGTGCATGCAGTCACACACAAGTACCTGTGTGAGTGCAGTGTGAATGTGTGCACACATGCTCCCATGCTTGTGTGGGGCAAGGCAGCCACATGGAGGACAGTGTGTGAAGGGGTGCTCCCTAGCATGCTGCAATACCTGGATATCTCCTTGAAAGGAGGTGTCTGCCGCTGTAGGAGACTCAACCAAGGAACGTGGTAAAAGGTGGAGCTGAGGGCAACTCTAGACAATTATGCTTCCCACCGTCCCTCTCCCCTGATCAAGACTAGTTTCATCCTGGGGTGTCTCAGCTTGGAAGGGGAAGGCAGGAGTCACTGGGCCTCTCCTCCTCCTGGGAAGCATCCTCCCTCTTGCCTCTGCCTCCGGTGTTGACCCAGAGAGAATGGGCTAGGCCCTAAGAAGCTGTGCCCTCTCTCCACAGCCCAGAGGTGGCGGCCTGGGGCTGCAGGCCCAGGGAGTAGGAGGCAGGCCGGCTTCCACCCTGGGTGCCTGCCCTTGCCCCATCCTCACCAAGGAGCTCAGCCTAGGGTCTGGGTGCCCTCTTCTGATGGGGGAGTAATTGAGGGAGGACTCAAAGGCAGAGATTGTGAAGTCGCCCCCCACCCTGACACCTGCTGTGGGTCCAGAGAGACCCCAGGAAGAGATGGGGATGCCCTGGGGTCTGGGTGAGGGTGCAGAGCCTGGAGAGTAGGGAAGTGCTTCTCCTCCAGGCGGCTGTCCTGCCTAGCACACCGCTGGTTCTGATGGAGTGGGTCTGTAGGTGAGGAGCAGAGGCACCCCCCCCACCTCAGCTGTGGCCAGAGAAGCAGGTCAGGGCCTCACCCTCCCGTCCCAGCTGTGGCCTGTTTGCTCAAGACACTGAGGTCTCAGGGCCAGTTAACAATTGTTGAGCAAAATCCTTCAACAAACTTCACTGAAGCTGAGGGCTGAGGGAGGCAATCACTCTTGGGAGCTGGAAAGGTAATATCTGCCTGTGCCCACTACCATTGTGTGGGAGAGACTCTAGAAGACTGAAGGCTTCCTGGGCTGCCCTCCCAGCGTTGGGAGACAGCAGTCACCTGGCCTACCGGGCCTGTGCCTGAAGCCCTGAGAAGTCAGATCGTAGGCCCCAGGCTGGGGCAAAGCTACCCTGAAGGGTAGCGGCTGCCAAGGCCAACCGATGGCTGCCACGGCCAGGGCCTGGCCTTTGAAGGTGCAAAACAAGGGGAGAGGTTTTTTTTTTTTTTTAAAGGCTATGGGGCCTGGTTGGGATCTTAGGGTCTCCCGCTGCACTCGCCAGAGGCCTAGAGCCAACAGAAACGTTTCGTCTGATTAGAAGCCATCATTTCTATCCCAATCCCGGAAAATTGACTGCGGTGCAGAGAGGGAGGCCTGAGAAGCAGCCTTAGGGGAGAGGGTCCAAGCTAATTAGGAAGCAGCATCCGGGGGCCCATTAGAGCGCAGGCTGCTGTCACTCATTCGGGCGGAGTTCCCGGGAGAAGAGGCCCGGGAAGGAGGGGCCGGCTGCCCCTGGACTGGGACACAGCTGGGAGCTGCGGGAACGGGCTCCGGGCTCTGCCCCCGCTCTGCGCGATCCTGCTCTGCGAACATTCCCTCGTCCCGGGCTGTTCCCGCCAGCGGCTGGGGGGACTTCGAGGCGGCCCAGACAGAAGTTGCCTCTGACTCTGAGTGAAACAAGTCATTCGGGGCCTGAGGTGGGCACCAGCCGCGTGGGACTTGCAGACCAGATGCGTTTCTTTTGTCAGGCCGAGGGAGAGCTCGGTGTGTCACCGGGGAAGGAGGGAGAGGCTCGGCGAGGCCGCGGGGGGCGGGGAGGCGGCGGGAAGGTGGCTGCGGAGAGGGAGGGCGCGGGCGAGGGGGAGGGCGGCGGCGGAGAGGGCGCGGCGGCGCGGGCGGCTCGGGGCTGGATTCCGCCCGCGCTCCCTCGCGGCTCGCGGCTCCCTCCCTCCCTCCCAGCCCCCTCCCACCCGGGCCCACCCCACCCACCACCCTGGCGCGGGGACTGCTGGAACCTGGCGGAGCGCGCTATCGCTTTAAGACATACTCTGCCGGCGCCGTCCGGAGCCTTAGAAACCGGCCCCGAGTCGCAAGCCGGAGCCGGGGCCGGGGCCGGGCGGGCGGCTGAGGCCCGGGCGGCGGGAGCGCAGTGCGAATCGCGGAGCCCGGCGCTTGGTCGTGAGCACCCACCGCTGCCGCCCGCCCGGCCCCGCAGCCCCGGGCGGTCCATGGAGCGGGCGCGGCGTCGCTGCGGGCTCGGGCAGCCCTGGGGGGCCACCTCTTAGGCTCCGCGCTCTTGTCCCCGCAGGTCGCAGCCAGGGCGGCCGGGCGCGCCCAGCCCCGGCCCCTGGAGCGCCCGCCGCGGTCCCTACCTCCATGGACGCCTTCAAGGGGGGCATGAGCCTGGAGCGGCTGCCGGAGGGGCTCCGGCCACCGCCGCCGCCGCATGACATGGGGCCCGCCTTCCACCTGGCCCGAGCCGCCGACCCCCGGGAGCAGCTCGAGAACTCGGCCAGCGAGTCGTCGGACACCGAGCTGCCAGGTAAGCGCGGCGCGCACGGAGCCTACCCGGGGCCGGGAGCAGGGCCTGGCGCCCGCGTCGCACAACCAGGTTCCCTCTCCGCCCCAAGAGGGTCAGGAACTTTCTTTTTTTTTACCCCCGGTCTTGACCTAACGGTGAAGGTGGAAAATTTACACACACACACACACACACACACACACACACACACACACGAACGCACTTCCACGCGGTTCCCACGCGCTAAGACAGATGCCAGAGCCAACAACCAGAGGGTTGGAGTGACAGCCCCTCTAGATCAGGGGCAAATAGAAAAATGGAGGAAAAGTTGCGTTTGCGCAACTGAGCGCTCTTGAGCCACTGGGACGAAGAGAGTAGCAGATTGAGAAGGGAATGGGGCTGATGGACAGAGAAAGCGCCCAAAAAGATGGAGATGGGGCAGACACCCTGACCAATAGGGGGGTGCAGATGGAGAGGGACAGGTCGCAGAGAAGACACGTGCAGAACAAGCGCAGGGGGAGGGGGCGACAAGTGAAAGGCAGACCCCAGGGATGGCGAGGTCGAGCGGGCCGAGGGGCGCTGCCCGACCTCCGACAGGACTGGCCAAACCCGGGTCCCGGGATCCTGGCCCACGTGCGCGGCTGGAGCTCGCAGCCGCTGGGCGGTCCTGCCAGGGCTCGTTTTCGGCTCGGGCAAGTCTTCCTCCGCGCCGCCCGAGTGTCCTAGAGCTTGAGTTTTTCCCCAGCCGCGAGCTGAGCCGGCGGGCAGTGGCGCGGCGAATCCCCAGCCAGTCTGGGAGCGGCTCCCGCGCTCTGGGTCTTAACTCCACGTCGCCGCCGCGCTCTCGGCTTCTCGCTCCCCGAACGGTGGCCGCCTCTTCTACGTTCATTTCTTAATCCACCGCAGCGTGTTTCTTTACGTGTTTTTAAATCTCTATTTGTTTCTGTTTTGCATCCCTAAGTAACTTTCCCTGAGTGGTTCTGTTTGCTTGGTTAAAGAAACAACGCTGGACTGTACTTTTGTTTTCAAAAGTTTAAAGCGTGGTGTTGGGTTGGTTTTGTTTTTAAAATCCAGAGAAATATAGATTGATTTTCAAGCCAAATCTAAGAGGATGAATTAACCATTTTAACCGTATTTTTATTTTGAAAAAGTACGCTAGGTGTATTTCTCTGGAACTTAAAATATCTACATGCAACATTCTTGGAGAGGTTTTTAAAAAGTCAATCCAAAATGGCGCGTTTCTCTGAGATTTTCTCAAAATCCATATGTAGTGGTGTTACTTTAGGAATTTAAATTATCTAACTTTAATGTTGTGTTTCTCTGGGATTTGAAATTATGTCTACAAGGATGTTATTGGGAAGGGGTTCAAAATTTATCTACAGTGATAGATTTTTTTTTAAATCCCAGAGAAATAAATGTCTGTCTGCCTGAAGGTTATACACATACACCTTTGTATTTAGTATTTAGTTAGGGGCATGTTTGCATGTAGGTTTCTGGCTTCTTAATTTACATTTGCTCTCTGTTTCTACCTGCCTGTTTTTGAGAATTTGTGACGTTTCTATGTTTTTAAGCAGAGAGCTATGAGTTTCTCTGGGCTTCTGTGGTTTTTTAAATTCTTTTTCTATATGTTTCAACGTTTCTATGACTTTATGTGTTTTGTGTAGCTTTAAAGAGAGAGGGGCTTAAGCCCGAGGTCACCCAGATTGTGTGTCTAGGATGTGGTTGAAGGGGTTTTCTTGGCCTTGGAACCAGAGGCCTACAAGTAAAGCAGAGAACCCAAGTGTGTTAGGGCTCCCACACATCCTGGGGAGAAAAAAGTGGAGTGGCTTCAGGCTACCACCTGGTTTATTCCCCACCGACCTGCTAGCTTCAGTCTAGAAAAATCTGATCCTAGTTCAGAAAGGCAGAGACACCCTCAGATTTAGACCTCCAAGGCCAGCTAAAAACAGTATACTTTTGCCAGAGCCTGGGCCGATCTGCAGGAGTAGGCCCTGCCAACCGGGAACCCAGGCCTGCAGCTCGGGCTCCGGGCTGTTCTCCGCAGCTGGCCAGGCCAGGGGTGCTCACTGACGACCAGCATTCGGCTCTTTCCGATAGGGACAATTCCCAGGGCCCCTGGCGGGAGGGAGGGCCGCCTGCGCTGGCCGCCCGTGCTTCGGTGGAGCCGGGACAGGGTGTAACCGGGTGTAAGCCAGAGGTGACCCGTGCCCCCTTCCTGCCTGCTGCAGAGAAGGAGCGCGGCGGGGAGCCCAAGGGGCCGGAGGACAGTGGCGCGGGCGGCGCGGGCTGCGGCGGCGGTGCGGAGGACCCAACCAAGAAGAAGAAGCAGCGCCGACAGCGCACGCACTTCACGAGCCAGCAGCTGCAAGAGCTGGAGGCCACGTTCCAGAGGAACCGCTACCCCGACATGAGCATGCGGGAGGAGATCGCCGTGTGGACCAACCTCACCGAGCCCCGCGTGCGGGTGAGCGCGGCGCCCGTGTCTGACGCGGGCCGGCTCCGGGGGTTGCCGGCTGCCTCGGCCGCAGCCGACGGAAGCTCAGACCTGCACTCACGTTTCATTGTCCCACCACTCAAACCTGGTCTGTCCCTCCGCCGGACACCCTACCTTGGGCCCTAGGCCGCTAGGCTCGGGCTGCCGCCACTTCCCAGTTCTTTTTATCTGACCCTCTGGCTCTGCCGCAGCCCCAGCCCAAAGACCTGTGGCTCCAAAGGGAGGGACTCTTCCAAGCTCTGGAGGGCCTAGACTCACTGGAAGATTTCAGGGCACCCTCGCTGGAGATCAGGCAGAGGATTCCCTGCCGCTGAGAATGCGAGGAGCTTGGGACCTTCCCCAGAAAACGAAAGGGAAAGGCAAGCCCTGCCTGGCGGCCAGGACAGGCCTGAAAGGTGCTTGAGTTTTAAAACTTCTTGGAGCAGTGGTCTCATCCCACCCTTAGCTTCTCCAAAATCTCCTGATATTCTCCACCTTCCCTGGCCACTTACCAGGAACTAGCCTAATAATGCCCTTTCTACAGTAGGTCTGGAGTCTACTGTAGGATTCGGAGGGGACTCGGGTGTTAGAGTGAGCTCCCAATCCTCCTTTGTTGGGGGTGTAAGGTCTCAGGCTCAAAACCAGACTGTACACTCCCTCATCTTACCGTTTGGATCCCCGTTTTCTGTCCAGAGCAGCAAGAGAATCATTTCTTTCTCAGGGTGGGCAAATATTTAATCAGATATTGGGAGCACCTCCCAAGACAGACCAAAGTCCCACCTGGCCCACAGAGTCCCTGCTATAAACCCGGCCCTCACCCTTCCCCAGTCAGCCTGGCCAGCCCAGTGAGACTCTGGGTGAAGACACAGCACTTTCCACAGTCCTGCCCGGTTTTATGGTGCTAGAGGTGAGGGGAGTGGAATCAGGCTGTGTGGTGCTGCCACTGGAGAAACCTGAGGTGCACAGCCCGCCAGGGAGATTCGGGGAAATTCGGAAGGGGAAGGGTCAAGGAGAAGCAAGTACATTTTTTGGATGGTAGATAGGTGAAGATCAGGAAGGACCTGGCAGTTGGGAAAGAAGAGGTTCTTACCAAATTTTACAGGATAAAATAGAGGGAAGATTAGAGAGAAACTAGTAAGGTAAAGGAAATTAAATATTTGCAGAAAAACATACTTGGCATATATTTTGGTGATGGGAAGGAAATTAAATGTTTAAGGGAGAAGCAAAAGGATCAAGTATTTAGGGAAAGAAAACTATTTAAAAGAAATAGTGAAGTTCAGATATTTGAAAAAACTAAATGTTTGGAGAATTGGAAGGATAAAAAAATGAGTGCTGAGGAAGAAAATAGACTGAGGGAGAAGAAAGAGTTTCAGATAGTGGGGTGGGCCAAACAAAAATATTGGAGGCAGAAATTAAAATTTAAATATTGCCATTAATGATGAAAACAGACTGAGCAATGAAAATTTGGAGATGGGGAGTCATATTTTGAGGAAGAAAATTATCTTTTGTATTTGAGGGGGAAGAAAAAGGATGGAATATTTAGAAGATAGATAGAGACCCGTTTGGGGGGAGAAGACAAAAGATGGACTGGTTGAGAGGAGGAGGAAAACGAATACTTGTTCAAACAAAAGAGAATCCGCATTAGGAGAAGGAAACGGATTCAATTTCGGGAAAGGGAATAGAGATCGAGAAAAGGAAAAAAAAACTATTTTCTGAGGACAGGAAAGGAATCCTTACAGTAGGGACGGAAATATTGGTGGGAGAAAAGAAACGGTATTCGGAGAGAAGGACGCAGGCCAAGGGCTCCGGGCGGCTGATGTGGGGGTGAGGGGCCTTCCAGCCCTTCGCAGCCCTTATCCTTCTCCCGCCCCTTCCCCAGGTCTGGTTTAAGAACCGGCGAGCCAAGTGGCGGAAGCGCGAGCGAAACCAGCAGCTGGACCTGTGCAAGGGCGGCTACGTGCCTCAGTTCAGCGGCTTGGTGCAGCCCTACGAGGACGTGTATGCCGCCGGCTACTCCTACAACAACTGGGCCGCCAAGAGCCTGGCGCCAGCGCCGCTGTCCACCAAGAGCTTCACCTTCTTCAACTCCATGAGCCCCCTGTCGTCGCAGTCCATGTTTTCGGCACCCAGCTCCATCTCCTCCATGACCATGCCGTCCAGCATGGGCCCGGGCGCCGTGCCCGGCATGCCCAACTCGGGCCTCAACAACATCAACAACCTCACCGGCTCCTCGCTTAACTCGGCCATGTCGCCGGGCGCCTGCCCGTACGGCACACCCGCCTCGCCCTACAGCGTCTACCGGGACACGTGCAACTCGAGCCTAGCCAGCCTTCGGCTCAAGTCTAAGCAGCACTCGTCGTTCGGGTACGGCGGCCTGCAGGGCCCGGCATCGGGCCTCAATGCGTGCCAGTACAACAGCTGACCGCCCAGCCTGGCCAAGAGGGCCGGCGGCCGGCAAGGCGTGGGCCGGGGCGCGCGGAGGACCACTGCTCCAAGTGCCAGGGCCCTCGCGCCCGCGCGGCCCTCTCCTCCCCACCTCCCCACCTGTAGGCTGGTTCTGTGTTTGCTTTTCCGGACCCCAATCTGCCCTCAAAAAACAAAAAAGAAAAAGAAAAAAAAAGACATCGGAGAAAAGTGCCGTGCCGCGGAAAAAAATGGATACGTTGCAATTTCTCTTGGGATGGCGTGGGTGGTGTGTTGGTTCCCACGGGCCCCAGCGGCCCACACGCCAGGGGAGCGGAAGAGAGCGCCGAGGCCCCCGGCCCCGAGAGCACAACTTCTTAGCGCACACCCCAACCGGAGCGACTACGCCTGAGAACTGGATGTGCAGAACCTGGACTGGCCTGGGATCCCTGGCCCGGTAGGAACCTCTCCCAGCTGCCCCCCTCCGCAAGCACACGAGCCCACGGTAACTCAAGTCGGATCCGAGTGGAAGCAGGCGTTGGGCTGGGGACTGTGCCCAGCCCAGGATCATCGGGCACTCACCGTGGACACCCCAAGAGCCCTCCCGGGCTGCGCGCTCTGGTGCCCTTTATAACGCCGAGGAGCTGCAGCTAGCCACGGGGACCTGGAGGGAGGAGATATGGTCTCTGAGGACCCCAGCCTCAAGCTAGTCGCCGGCGGGTGGCCTCCGTCCCAGCAAACAGCCCCCTCCACACCACCCGCCGCAGTGCAAGAGTCGAGCTGGGAGAGCGCGCGGGCGCGGCCCCAGGGCCCCGCGCCCACTTTGCACACCCGCTCTCCAGCCCGCGCCCCTGTTTACAGCGTCCCTGTGTATGTCGGACTGACTGTATAGAATTATAAATCTGTCTATATCGACTTGTCCATGTACGTCTATTAAAACCATAGTCCGAGCGTGCTAAGCACTGCCGAGCCTGACTGCTTCATTGCGCTGAAGAGGGAGGCTGACCGAAAGGGAACTGCATCATCCGGGCCCCACAAGTGGGAGGGACGAAGAATCAGCTGCGCTGGCTGGGAGGCTCTTCTACCCCCACTTCCCCACCACCTCACCATACCTGACCTGCTCAGCCAGGCCTCCTGGGCTCCCTCTCTGCTGTGCTCAGCTCAGCTGCTTAGCCTCTTGGCAAAGTGCTCCTAGCCGCACCAGCCAGGACCCCCTCCCTCCCCGGGCACGGGTGACCTTCAAGGCCCCCAGGGTGTTACGGGGCCGTTCCTATCCGGAAAGTAGGGGTGAGGGCTTCTGGGAGCCTCTTTAGGGCAGAGATTGCCTTTTCTCCTGTGAGCCCATTCCCTTCCCTCCCCTGTTTGGAGCACTCCAGCTCTTCCCAGAGAGCTGGGGTGGGGCCTGGATCTGCCTCCCTCGGCCTTTCCCCCTAATGCCCCCTGCACCTAGATCCCACGCAGGGGTGCAGTTGGGCTGGAGAAAGTACCCTTCACACAGGACTCCCTTCTCACTTCCCCTCCATCCCAACTTACACGGGGGCTGCTGGCCACCTCCGCCCTCCCCTAGCTTTTGGAAACTACTGAACAAGAGCAGCCTGTAAACTGCCTGTAAAATTCTGCTTCCCTTAAGTAAGTCACTTCTAATGGCAAAACAAAATGTTTGCAGCTGCAGCGGGGGAGGAAGGAGGGGTTGATAGTCTGCGCCGGCATCACCTTGTGATGGGAATTGGCACTGCCACCGAGCTGGACCCAGGCAAGCTCTAGCCGGGACCGGGCACAGCCGCGGGCTTAGTCATGAGCTAAGAGCTGGAGGGCCATATGCACATATTCTCAAACCAGGTCAACACTGACCTGAGGTCAGGAGTGTTATCCGCTTTACACATGGAACTGGGGCTCAATGAGGCTCTGTGATGGGGCCAAGGTCACACGGAGCCAAGAGGCCTTGAGATTCCAAAGCCAGACATCTTTCTGCTGCTCTCTTCACCTTCAGATGAGCCATGAAGAAAAGTCCTTCCTGGAAGATGGTCCAGCCTGATGCTGTGGGATTGGAGTGTGGGGCTCTGTGATGGATAGGGCCAGTTACATAAGCTGGAGGAGAGAGGTGGGGGAGGGAAGGTTGGGGCAAGGGGCTGCAGCTTGACCTCCCCTCCCCCCAGCAGTTCCAGTCCAGAGCTCCAACCCTCTTTCTGGAAACATAAACACAGTCACATCTGGACTTGCAGTGCCTCCCCCAGCCCCACACATCTGCCAAGGCCTGTGGGCCCTGGTCTCAGTTGAAGGCAAGAAGCAGTGGAGACCTAGAAGGAGGTAGGGCTGGAAGGAAATGGGAAGCAGAGGAAACCCCTTCTAAAAGCCAGGCCCAGCCCCAGGTTAGAGGGGGTCCTGCAGGGCTCCGGAGGGGATGCATGTGGATGTGGGGGCATGGGCCAGACAGCTGCAGACAGTGGAGGCACATAGTGCCAGAATGACCCTATCATCCATCACTGACCATGGCCATCCAGGTGAGTATGAGGCTATGCCTTGGCCCCAGTCGGCTGTTCTCACCAGACAGCATCCAGCCCTTCCAGGCTGCAGTCATCTCTGGAGGGGGGAGGGAAAAGAGGGGGTTCTGAAAGCCAAATCCTCTGGGGGGAAAAGGGAGGGGGCTGTTCTGCCTGAAGGAGATTGGGGAGGGAACTGTCATTCAGCGTGGACTGTGCTCCTGCTCTTGGTGCCAGTGAACAGGCGGTGGAAAACAGACATGGTCTCTGCTCTCCTGGACACGTAAACAAACACGTGTGTACTGTAATTACAAACTGGGCTGAAGAAACAACAGCGAGCAAGAATACATGGGAGTTCTGCCTTCAACAGGGGGGTCAAGCGTGGCTGTGCTAGAGAGGTGGCGCCATCTCCGTCTTCAGTAGCAAGCACTAACATTTGTTGAACGCCACTAGTCCTCCCCATTTTCTGGAGCAGTTACTGGGCCCTGGCATCCACAGAACTTTTGCTATCCTCCTCAAGAGTAGGAGTTTGAATTTGGGCCCCGCTGAGTTGCCTTGGGCAGGAGACAACATCTCTGGGCCTCTCTTTTCCTCTTCCACAAAAGGAGGTAACAATCACTTCACCCTGTCCTTGAAAGAATTAAATATGCATAAGGCTTTAGTGGGGGTACTGGCATATGGAAAGCACTCAATAAGTGGTTATTAATGATAGTCTTAGTTATTATTGTTATTTAAAGTGGAATGTTCCAGTTCTCCTCTGAAGGACACCGGTCCCCGCTTTCTGCATTATTAAGGCTTCTCTGGGAAAGTTTCTCAACCGGATCATTTCTGAAAATGTCATTTGGGGCTCAACTGGATTTTCCTTCCTCCAGCTTCACTGGGTGTCCTATGAGTCATGATTGACAGCCCTGCTGCCACACCCACCTCACCTGCTCCCACTCTACCCCAGGAATCCTTCTAAAATTGGGCCCTCTGAAATCTAGCATGTTGTCTTGGCATCTGGTTTTCCCACCATCCTTCACTGGCCAGGCCCTGGGAGATCCAGAAGAACCAGACCCAATTGCTGCAGTCCTCTGCGTCTCTTGGGAGAAGCAGATCAGCCTGGTCAGTACTCAGAGTTGAGCCCAGGAGCAGAGGCCAGATTGCACTGGCCCCAGAATGCTCCTCTAAGGGCTCCCAGCAGCCTGAGCGGAAGATGCCTGAACACTTCTTTTTATCAATTGCTAACATCAGGCCCTTACAGAGCACCAGGCCGGAGCAGACACTTTGCCAGAATTACAGTACCCGTTCCTTATAGCACCCTCCTGAGGGAGGGGCTTGCCATTGTATTTTTCACAGGAAGGAACTGAAGCTCAGGGCACACTTGTAATCCCAGTACTTGGGAGGCTGAGACCAGAGGATCGCAGGTTCGCGGCCAGCCTCAGCTACTTAGTGAGGCCCTCCGCAACTTAGTGAGACCCTGTTTCAAAATAAAATAATAAAAAAAAATAGAGCTGGGGGTGTGGCCTGGAGGTAGAATGCCCCTGGGTTCAATCCCTGGTACCGCAAAAAAAAAAAAAAAAAAAAAAACTTGCCCAGGATGGCCCAGCAAATGCAGGGTAAAGGTAGCACTTGAATTTGGGCCCTCTGGTTGGGCCTGTGCTACTACCCACTGAGATATACACTGCTCTGATGTGAATCACACTTATATCCAGGCGAGAAAGGAAATTTTTAAAAATTAATTCACTTCAAGAGGCTGGGCTTAACTGTACTTCCAGAGAGAGGAATAAAAATCCCCAAGCCTCAGAGTTTGCCTTCTGAGGACTGTGTGTGGGCATCAGAGAACCGAGGAGGTTCTGGTCAACAAGGGCCCGGAATGTCAGCCCTGGAATCCAAACTCCACGCCAGTCAATATTACAGCGGTTCACTTCCTAGACAGCTTGCAGCCTCTGCCTCCTGCCTCCTCCCAGCCCCCAGGGCCCAGGCCTTCTTGCTCCCTCATCCTGGGAACCCTACCCTTGTCATTCCTGCACTGCCTTGCAGGTCTCTCGATCCAGCATCCTGACTGGCTGGCGTGGCCCAGCAGAGATGTCCACCTATTAAGTGACTACAGGGCCTCTGGAGCCCAGCCAGAGGGCTGTGCGTCCATGAATGAGACAAGGGGCAGAGCAGCAGGTCCCGGTGCAGAGCAGCTTTGGGAGCAAGGTGGAGGGCGGGCAGCATGGCTTTCGTGGATGAGGAAAGCTGCTCTGGCGTTGACCCTGCTAAACACTTTACCCGTTGTCTCTTACCAGCCTCCTTTTGTAGATGGGGAAGGTGAGGCCCAGGGAAGTCCAAAGGCACACTCAGCTTTAGGGACTCAGACCCTGCCTGTCTGAGCGCAGATCCTGTGGACTTAGGTCCTCCCAGCACTGCCTCCTGCAGGCCAGCAATGTCAGCTGGGCAGGGTCACTGTTGTCACAGAGAGCTAACATGGGAAACCAAGTCAAAAAGGGACAGACTGGAATACTTGGACAAGTGTCTGCCCACAGTAGGTGCTTAATAAATGTTTGCTGAATAAAAATGAAGGGGCTGTCTTCCTTTCCCCCTCCCCCTTTGTGCTATAAAACATCTCAACTCTTCCTCTCTCCCTCCCTCTCTCTCTCCACTCCTTTCTCTCCTCTCTCTTGCTCTCTTTTTTTTTAAATTTTTTTTTTTTTGGCGGTACCGGGGATTGAACGCAGGGGCATTCTACCTCCGCGCTACGCCCCCGGCCCTATTTTTTATACTTTTTATACTCACTAAGTTGCGGAGGGCTTCACCAAGTAGAGAGAGAGAGAGAGACAGAGAGAGAGAGAGAGAGAGAGAGAGCTGAGGCTGGCCGCGAACCCGGATCCTCCAGTCTCCGCCTCCCAAAGTACTGGGATTACAAGCATGCGCCACCACGCCTGGCTTCTCTAGCTCTCTTGCTTCTTTCCTTTTTCCTCCACTCACTCATCCCTCCTCCCTCTCTGCACAGGCAAAGCTGCTTTTTTTTTTTTTGGTACTGGCTATCGAACCAGGTACTCTTAGCCCCTTTTATTTTTTATTTTGAGACAGGGTCTTGCTAAATTGCTGAGGCTTGAACTTTTAATCCCCCTGCCTCAGCCTCCTCCGTGACTGGTATTACAGGCCTGTGCCACCATGCTCTGCAGTTTTTTTTTGTGGGTTTTTTTTTTTTTTTGAGATACCAGGGATTAAACCCAGGGGCATTCTACCTCTGGGCTACATCCCCAGCCCTATTTCTTATTCTTTATTTTGAAACCGGGTCTCACTAAATTGCGGAGGGCCTCACTAAGCAGCTGAGGCTGGCCACAAACCCGGATCCTCCAGTCTCAGCCTCCCAAGTACTGGGATTACAAGCGTGCACCACCACACCCGGCTGTCCTGCAGTTTTGATGCTGCTTTTAAAAGTGTACCTGGATAATGAAAAGAGAAACAGCCCAATTCAAAAATGGGCAAAGGACTGGAATACACATTTCTCCAAAGAAGATATACAAATGGCCTGTAAGCACATAAGATGTTCAACATCACTAATCATCAGAGAAGTGCAAATCAAAACCACCATGAGATATCAGCTGACACCCATGAGGACGGCTATTCTCAAAAGGAAAAAGAAAACAGAAAAGAATGCGTATTGATGGGAATGTGGAGAAATTGGGACCCTTGTACACTGCAGATGGGAATACAAAATGGTGTAGCTACCAGGGAAAATGTATGATGTCCTCAAAAAATTAAACACAGAATTCTCATATGACCCAGCCATTCTACTTCTGAGTATATACTTAAAGAAAATGAAAGCAGGGATTTGAAGAGGTATTTGTACGCATGCTCACAGCAGTAGCTAAAACATGTTCGTCACAATAGAAAAAGTGGAGGCAACCAAGTAACAGGTAGATTAAAAAATGTGGTATACACATACAATGGAATATTATTCAGCCTTTAAAAGAAAGGAAATTCTGACACATGGTAAAGTGAAATTATCCAGACACAAAAGGACAAATATAGCCGGGCGTGGTGGCGCACGCTTGTAATCCCAGTACCTGGGAGGCTGAGACCGGAGGATCCGGGTTCGCGGCCAGCCTCAGCTACTTAGTGAGGCCCTCTGCAACTTAGTGAGACCCGGTTTCAAAATAAAGTATAAAAAATAGGGCCGGAGCCGGGCGTGGTGGTGCACGCTTGTAATCCCAGTACTTTGGGAGGCGGAGACCGGAGGATCCGGGTTCGCGGCCAACCTTAGCGCGCATGCGCGATTGATCGATCGATCTCTCTCTCTCTCCCTCTCTCTCTCTCCCTCCCTCTCTCTCTCTCTCTCTCTCTACCTAGTGAGGCCCTCCGCAACTTCGTGAGACCCGGTTTCAAAAATAAAGCATAAAAAAATAGGGCTGGGGGTGTAGTGTGGAGGTAGAACGCCCCTGCGTTCAATCCCCGGTACCACAAAAAAAAAAAAAAATAGGGCTGGGGGTGTAACTCTGAGGTAGAACGCCCCTGGGTTCAATCCCCGGTACCACAAAAAAAGGACAAATATTATGATCCCACAAATATTACAATCCCACTTGTATGAGGTACCTAGAATAAGCAAATTTATGGAGACGGAAGTAGAATGGTGGCTGCCAGGGTCTGAGGCAAGGGGACTGTGGAGTTATTGTGTCACAGATACAGACTTCAGTTGGGGAAGATGAAGAAGTTCTGGAAATGGATGGTGGTGATGGTGGCACAGCACTGTGAATGTGCTTAATGCCACTGAACTATCACATTAAAAAGGTTAAAATGGTAAATTTCATTTATTTATTTTTTTGTGGTACTAGGGATTGAATTTAGGGGCATTCTACCTCTGAGCCACACTCCCAGCCCTATTTTATTTTTATTTTGAAACAGGGTCTCCCTAGGTTGATGAGTGTCACTACTTGCTGAGCCTGTCCCCAAACTTGCAATCCTCTTATCTCAGCCTACCAAATATTGGGATTACAGATGTGTACCACCATGCCCGGCTAAAATGGTAAATTTTATGTTATGTATATTTTATCATTTTTTAAAAGCCTGTCTGTGATTATACCCTTGTTTTCTCTAGAGAGGCATTCAGATGCTTGGACCCAGGACTCCCAGGGATGGGTCCACTACCAGAGCTGGCCAGCTGCTTGTTAGCAACCCTGTCCCTGTCCGGACAGCCCTCTCCAACTGGCAGCCCCTTGGGGGCCCCGGCAACAGCCAACCTACACAAGCCTCTCTTTAGTTCTCCATTCTTCTGATTCAGCAATGTGGTGTAGCAGTAGGAACCCATTACAGATACTTCCTTTACTGAGTATCTACTATGTGGACAGGCATTTCAGGATTGGCGACTTTCCTCTGTAATTTTAACACACAATTCAAAGGTTGGCTATTGCATTTTTAAATGAGTTTCTCTGCCAAAAGACTAAACAAGGTGAGCTACAAAATAGTCTATAAACATATATACATATATACACACACATAGAAATTTCTGGGTATGTACAAAGCATTAAAACAAGCTACCTTTGGGAGGAGGGAAATGAGGAATTTTTTTATTTCTTTCCAAGTTTTTTTTTCACTAAGGATATATTGCATTTGTAATGATAGAACAATAAGAATTATTATTTTATATGTGGTACTGGGGATGGAACCCAGGGGCATTCTACCTCTGAGCTACACTCCAGCTCTATTTTATCTTTTATTTTGAAACAGGTTCTCACTAAATTGTGGAAGGCCTCATTAAGTTGCTGAGGCTGGCCTTGAACCTGCGATCCTCCTGTCTTAGCCTCCCAAGTACTGGGATTATAAGCATAATCCCAGAATTAATTAATTAATTAACTAATTAATTAATTAAATTTTGGTACTGGGGATTGAACCCAGAGGCATTCTACCTTCAAGCTACACCCCCAGCCTGATTTTATTTCTTTTTTTTTTTCTCGGTACCGGGGATTGAACCCAGGGGTGTTCTACCTCCACGCTACACCCCTGGCCCTATTTTTTTATACTTTATTTTGAAACCGGGTCTCACGAAGTTGCGGAGGCCTCACTAGGTAGAGAGAGAGAGAGAGACAGGGAGAGAGAGAGAGAGAGAGAGAAAGAGAGACAGAGCTGAGGCTGGCCATGAACCTGGATCCTCCGGTCTCCGCCTCCCAAAGTACTGGGATTACCACGCCCGGCCTGATTTTATTTCTTATTTGGAAACAGGTTCTTGCTAGGTTGCTGAGGGCCTCACTGAGTTGCCAAGGCTGGCCACGAACCTGCGATCCTCCTGTCTCAGCCTCCCAAGTACTGGGATTACAAGCATAATCCCAGAATTATTTTAAAAATACAAAAAAGTACTTGGGAGGCTGAGACAGGAGATCGCAGGTTCAAAAACAACATGTGTTAAATTAATGAGACCCTGTTTCAAAATAAAAATAAATAAATAAAAAGGACTGGGGTATAGCTGAGTGGCAGAGCAATCCCCAGTATCATAAAAATAAAAATTCAATCCCCAGTATCAATCCCTACTATCACAAAAAAATAAAAATGTGAAAAGCCTGTGATCCGCTGTATAGGGTGCGGCCTTCTGCCCAGTGTCCCTGTCCTCACCCAAGGTGTCAGTTATCACCTACCTGGGATGCACTGACTCCCTTGGGATTCAGCCTCACTTGGAGGAGGCCAGTGTGACAGGTGTCAAGTAAACCCATACAGATTTTCGCAGAAATGAAAGTTTTGTTTTCAAATGAATCTTTCTTTAGGCAGATGTCCAACTAGTAGGTGCCAATAAGAATATTCAGAGAGAAGCAGAATCTGTAATCATCTGATTGCTAAGCAAAGAGAGCTCATCAGCTTTTGGAAAGGGCTCTTGTAAGAGGGATTCCAGCCAGGCACGGTGGCACACACCTGTAATCCCAGTACTTGGGAGGCTGAGACAGGAGGATCGCAGGTTCGCGGCCAGCCTCAGCAACTTAGTGAGGCCTTCCACAACTTGGTGAGACCCTGTTTCAAAACAAAGAATAAAATAGGACTGGGGGTATAGCTCGGAGGTAGAATGCCCCTGAGTCCAATCCCCAGTGCCACACACATAAAAATAAATAAAATAAAATAGGGCTGGGTGTGTATCTCAGAGGTAGAGTGCCCCTGGGTTCAATCCCCAGGACCAAAAAAAAGGGGATTCCACACCTTTCCCCTTTGTTTCTTGGTGCACCCCCCCCACACACACACACATGCACATCATTCCTCCTTCAAGTCAGCAACCTATCTGCTTTCATACCTGGCCTTCACACACACACACACACACACACACACACACACACACACATAGAGCGTGTCTGCCAAGAAGCATGATCATGGAATCTTTATTAAAGAGGTCCAAATTACCAAAGTTTTACTACCCTACTAAAAATAGTCATGCTTACTTAGCCTGTTTAATAAGCACACCATTTCTATTTTTTCTGCCTGAGTAAACTAAACCATCATTCCAGAAATACATTTTTACTGAAACAAGAAGGCTTGCTTTCTTCCTCTTCGTTGTTCATATACTGTTCCCCCTCTGCTCCCCTCGCCCACCTCTCCTTCTCTCCTTGCCCCATGTGTCCCCCTCCACACCCTGCCCCTACCCCTCTTTTACATTTCAAACATAAAGGGGGAAAGTAACAGTAATTTGGACTTGGCTTTCACGCAAAATGGACCAATTTTTTTAAGTGTTGGTAATTTGTCCTGAAAATGGATATAGGGAGTGGGACTGGAACAGCTTTGAAGAATGGAGTTTTATGAGTGGAAAATGGGGCCCGAACATGGGGAATATGTATTGCACCCCCTACGTGCCCGGGACAGTGTGGCACATGTGATAATCACAGCTAATAGCACCATTATTGCTATTATCACATTATATTATTATTAGTCATCAAAATCAGACAAAGCTTAGTAACCCATTTAATTGAACCAAGGGTTTTAAAGTCCCAGAGACTTCATGGAGAGTGTTTGGCAAACTCTCTGAGACATGGCAGCCCCAGAGCGGCTGGCCACCTCCCTGCCTACCAGGCTGTGACAAGACCATTCCCGCTGTGGCCCACCTGGGAACTTCGGGGACACACTGGGATGGACACTCGTTGCCACCCAGACTCCAGCCTTTTCGTGCACACACACGCTCACATGGATGCATAAACACCTGGTATAATAAAGGACATTTTAAGCTGGGTGTGGTGGCACATGCCTGTAGTCCCAGTACTTGGGAGGCTGAGATGGGAGGATCGCAGGCTGTTTCAAAATTTTAAAAAAAAATTTTTTTGGTACTGGGGATTGAACCCAGGGGCATTCTACCTCTGAGCTGCACCCCCAGCCCTATTTTTTATTCTTTATTTTGAAACACGGTCTCACTAAGTTGCGGAGGGCCTCACTAAGTAGCTGAGACTGGCCGCGAACCCGGATCCTCCTGTCTCAGCCTCCCAAGTACTAGGATTACAAGTGTGCACCACCACGCCTGGTTCAAAATAAAAAAAAAAAAAAAACTTAAAAAGGGCTGGAGGTATAGCTCAGAGGTAGAATGCCCCTGGGTTCAATCCCCAGTACCTACATACATAAATAAAGGACATCTTACACAAAAGATCCCTGCCCCCAAGGACCCCCAAGCTCCCTTTGCCATTGAGTCACTGCGGCTGGTGGCAACACAGCCACCACAGTTCATGATCAACACCTGGCTTCTTCCGAGCTTGGAATCACTTCTGCCAAAGCTTCTTCACTCGCCCAGCTCAGAGCCCAGGGTGGGGATGATGAAGAGCACCCAGTTTCCAGGGCTCCCAGGGACCCAGCCAACCCCTGGGGGCAGGGACCCCCACTACGCCATGGCTGGTGGAGGGTCCTGGAATAGGGCAGGCACCTCTGGGAATCAAGAGACCCAGATTATAGGTGGGTGCGGTGGTGCACACCTGTAATCCTAGTACTTGGGAAGCTGAAACAGAAGAATAGCAGGTTCGAAGAGAAGAGTAGTAGCCTCAGCAACTTAGCAAGACCCTGTTTCAAAATAAAAACTAAGAAAAAAGGGCTGGAATATAGTTCAGAGGTATAATGCCCCTGGGTTCAATCCCTAGCACCAAAAGAGACAGAAAGAGCGAGAGGAGGGCGGAGGCGGGCGGAGGCAGGCGGGGCGGGGATACCTTCCCTCACCGAGCCTGAGTTTTCCCTTCAGCAGTAGCTGGATACCACCTGCTTGCTTCTTCGGGGTTTGCTGTCAGGGTTTGAAAAGACCCTGGGTGTGACCAATATATGTGGCTTTCAAGGGGACTGTTGATTCAGACAAAAATTCTTCATCTCCATGACCTCTGCTTCCGGAGAATTTCTGAGTGTGATGCTCTTTCTTGACCAATATGTCCAGCCTCTCTTCCCTCCAGACACTTGTCACAGCGTCCCTCCCCCAGGGAAGTACCTTGCCTTGTTTCCTTGGTAGCAGTGGCATCACTAAGACCACAACAGGGCCACTAGCCGCCTGCGTTTTCACTGGGCCTTGGGCAGCCTCCAGGGGGTGAGGGCCAGAGACAGGAGAATGGCAGAGGTTACCAGCGAAGCTTCAGAGTTAGGCAAAGCCTGGGTTCAGCTCACAGCACCACACTTATTCACTGCCGTGTTACCTCCCTGAGTCTGTTTCCACTTCGGTAAAACAGGGATAAACGTGGAAAGGTCTGTCTGGTGATTGCCACCATGCCTGTGACATACTAGGCTCAAAGTAAGCACTAAATCAGTTCTCTCTCTCTCTCTCTCTCTCTCTCTCTCTCTCTCTCCCTCTCCCTCTCCCTCTCAGCGAACCCAGGGGTGTTCTATCTCTGAGCTATACCCCAGCCTTCTCTCTCTCTCTCTCTCTCCATATATATAACATGCATACGTGCGTGTTACAGGGGATTGAACCCAGGGGTGTTCTATCTCTAAGCTATACTCCCATCTTTATTTTTTTAATTTTTGTTTTTGGAGTACTGGGAATTGAACCCAGGGGCATTCTACCTCCGAGCTACACCCCCAGCCCTATTTTATTCTTTATTTAGAAACAGGGTCTCACTAAGTTGCGGAGGGCCTCACTAAGTAGCTGAGGCTGGCCACGAACCTGCAATCCTCCGGTCTCAGCCTCCCAAGTACTGGGATTACAAGCGTGCACCACCACGCCTGGCTCATATTCATTCTTAAAATTCAAAAGTTTAGTATAATGTGAAGACAAAACTCAAGATCACTCAAACCCTATTAATATTTTCATGATTATTCTTCTACATGTCCCTCAGCAAAGAATGTCACATGTTGCTCTACTTTTCTCACTCAATAAAATATCATGATCATCTATTCTCAATAACAAACCACTACTTCCTTTTTTATTACTTGGTGTTTTTGTTGCTGTTGTCATTGTTTGTTTTTGGTGCTAGGGATTGAATACAGAGGCATTCTATCTCTAAGCTACACCTCCAGCCCTTTTTACTTTTTGTTTAGAAACAGGTCTAAGTTGCTAAGGCTGACCTCAAACCTGTGATCTTCCTCTCTCCGCCTCCCAAGTACTGGGATTATAGGTGTGTGCCACCACACCATTACTTCTAATAGCCACATGTACAGATTCATAATAATTTTTGGGGGGGTACTGGAGATTGAACCCAGGGGCATTCTATCTCCAAGCTACACCCCCAGCCCTATTTTTTATTCTTTATTTTGAAACAGGGTCTCACTAAATTGCCTAGGGCTTCACTAAGTAGCTGAGGCTAGCCGAGAACCCAGATCCTCCTGTCTCAGCCTCCCAAGTACTGGGATTACAAGTGTGCGCCACCATGCCCAGGCAGATTCATAATAATTTGACCCATTTTCTCACCAATGAGCATTTAGGTAATTCCTTGTTTTCTTTTGTCCTGTTTCTAGTAAACCAGCCACAATAAACAACCTTATCCAAGTAACTCTGCTTTTATCATTGGGCTCCTTAGGATAAGAAGTAAAACTGCTGGGCCCTAGAAATGCATAACTAAAATCTAATCCACAGCCAGGCACAGTGGCCCACGTCTGTAATACCAGTACTTGGGAGGCTGAGACAGGAGGATTGCAGGTTTGAGGCCAGTGTGTGATAACTTAGCGAGTCCTTGTCTCAAAATTTAAAAAGTAAAAACTAAAGCCGGGCGTGGTGGCACATGCTTGTAATCCAAGTACTTGGGAGGCTGACACCGGAGGATCCAGGTTCGCAGACAGCCTCAGCTACTTAGTGAGGCCCTCCGCAACTTAGTGAGACCCTGTTTCAAAATAAAGAATAAAAAAAATAGGGCTGGGGGTGGAGCTTGAAGGTAGAATGCCCCTGGGTTCAATCCCCAGGACCACACACACACACAAAAAAGAAAAAGGACTGAGGGTATAGCTCAGTGGTTGAGCACCCTTGGGTGCAATACTCAGTACCACAAAAAATAAAATAAAAAATGAAATCTAATCCACAGTGCCTTATGACAAGGCCACGCCGTGGACAAGGCACCTACTCTGATTCTCCAGATCCAGGCCGGCATTAGTTCTTGTCTATCATGTTTGACACCCAGGAGAAAAAAATTTACACTTTGTGTGTGTGGCTTTACTTATTTCTGTGTGTGTGTGTGTGTGTGTGTGTGTGTGTGTGTGTGTGTTACTAGGGATTGAACACAGGGGAGTTCTACCACTGAGCTACGCCCCAGACCTGTTTTATTTTTTATTTTGAAACCAGGTCATAACTCCCACCTGCCAATGGGTCATCAGCAGTTGCAGAGGCTGGCTCGCCTGCCCGCTGAGCACACACCCTTGGGTGCAGCCAAGCCTCCGTGCGGTCCGCCGAGCTGAGGCCCAAGGGAAAGGCAACATCTAAGCCAAAGCCTCTCTGCCCAGGCTGTAATTTCCTGATTAGGCACCACAGTCGCCACCCCTTCTGCACACACCGATGGCTGCCTGCCGTCCTCTCAATCTCTACAGCTCTCAGGACTTCAGAGCCTTGGCCAGGCCGTGAGAAGGAGCCAAGGTACCAGGCAACCAGGTCTGCCTGAGCAGCCGCCCTCCCTCCTCCAAGGCAGGCCCTGCTCAGAAAGGAATTGTGGCTTGATTTTTAAAGTTCAAGAAAGAGCTTTAATAAGCAAGAGAAGGGTTTCCGTGTGCCAGGAGAGCAGAAGGGTACATGTGTGACCTGCGTTTGGATGCTGACTCTGCCTTTCTTTTTTTTTTTCGGTACCAGGGATTGAACCCAGGGGCCTTCTACCTCTGCGCTACACCCCCGGTCCTATTTTTTATACTTTATTTTGAAACCGGGTCTCACGAAGCTGCGGAGGGCCTAAGTAGCTGAGGCTGGCCACGAACCTGGATCCTCCGGTCTCAGCCTCCCAAGTACTGGGATTACAAGCATGCGCCACCACGCCCGGCCCTGACTCTGCCTTTCAGAGCAGAACTTGGCCATGTGAACTTCTCTAAGTGCCACCTAGAACACGGGGATAAGGATTCCTCAGGAGATACTAGCAGGATGGGACAGCCCAGTGGTTAGAGCCAAACGTGCTTGATTGGGAATCTTGGTTCTTCCCTCTTAGTTGTGCACCTTGGATGGATTACATCACATCTGGGAACCTCAGTTTTGCCACTTCTTCAATGAGAATAATGAAAATGCCCGTCTCCATGTTGTCATGTGATTGAACTCGTCTGCATGAAAGTGTCTGGTAAGCATAAACGCAGGCAAATCAGAAGGTGGCATTTCCACAGTCAGTAAGGCGCAGTGGCGCACATCTATGATCCTAGCAACTGGAGAGGCTGAGGCAGGAGGATCACAAGTTTGAGGCTAACCTAGTTAACTTAGCAAGACCCTGTTTCAAAATAAAAATTTTAAAAGGAGCTGAGGAAGCGGCTCAGTGGTAGAGTGCTTGCCTGGCATTCATAAAGCCCTGGGTCCAATTCCCAGCCTCTCTCTCACACACACACACACACACAGAAGGAGAGAAAGAGCTATACTTTGGAGTCCTGGCAGAACCTCTGCTTGGGTTCTTCCTCCTCTGGCTCAGCACCAAGTTTTGAAGAATTCTTTTTTATCTCAGGCCCCAATCCCAGCCATCAGAGTCACCTTGGGAAAGGAGGGAGTCAGGGGCAGAGGCGTTCTCAGGATGCTGGACTGCAGGCCAGTGGGGTACCTCTGCTGTGAGAGCCACACAGTCCCCATCACCAGTCTACACAGGCTGCAGTCGATCCCCAGTTTGACAGAATCTTAGAACATCGTTTTCATCTCCCTCTGGCCTCTTCCACACTCTTCTTCTGAGACTTCAATTTCATTTTTCAACATGCCGGTTGTCACACTTGGTGCCACCACTCTCTAGAGTGGTGCCACCCTCACCTAGAGGCCTCTGCTCCCTGCCAGGGGTTCAGTTCATGTTTGTAACACCCTCAAGATTTCCCAGTTTTAGCCTAAACAGTCTATTATAAAGGGGGATTATGTCCATGTGGTACTGAGGAAGGAACCCAGGCCTTGCCCATTCTAGTCAAGTATCTACCACCAAGCTACATCCCAGGGGGATATATATATATTTTTTTTGGGGGGGGTACTAGGGATTGGACCCAGGGGCATTCTACCACCGAGCTACACCCCCAGCCCTTTTTATTTTTCATTTTTGAAACAGGGTCTCATTAAGTCACTGAGGGTCTCAAAAAGTTGCCGAGGCTGGCCTCAAACATGCAATCCTCCTATCTCAGCCTCACAAGTACTGGGATTACAGACGTGCACCACCACAGCTATCCCCAGGCAATCTTTTATATAACTAGAATAAAATCCATGATCTAATGTATTATTCATGGGGTTCCATTCTTTTTAAAGGTACAGGATTGCAACTAAAAGTAATATTTAATTAATTCCCATCATTACTTGCCTCTCCCAGAGGACATCAATAGGGCTCCAATTTGTAAACCCCAAGGATACTTACAATCCCCTTCCTCCCCTCCCTGGGTTTCTCATACCAGCTCTGTCAGAGCCACCGACCAGAAGCCCCAGTGACGCAGTCCTGGAGTTCCGACCAGCAGAGTCCAGGAAAGACGACACACAGACACTTCAGTACAGATGGTGCAGTTTCCTCTTTATTATCCTCTCTCTTGGCTGGCTCCTCCTCCATCCCGCTTTCTCTCCCTCTTAACATCGGCATCCCGCTTATATTATGAACGAGCAACCCCTCCCCAATCACGCCAGAAGCAATCCTCCAATCACACCTCTCTCACGCCACATACACGCAGGCCAGGCCTCCTCTCATAGGCTCTCCAGCATCAAGCACGCAATGAGCATGCACCAAACGCGTGCGCTTCTCAACTGCGCATGTGCTAGGTCTGGTA
>PVJS01014499.1:0-40294 GCA_004027185.1 Glis glis
TTGAAACCGGGTCTCACGAAGTTGCGGAGGGCTTCACTAAGTAGAGAGAGAGAGAGAGACAGGGAGAGAGAGAGAGAGAGAGAGAGAGAGAGAGAGAGCTGATGCTGGCCATGAACCCGGATCCTCTGGTCTCCGCCTCCCAAAGTACTGGGATTACAAGCGTGCGCCACCACGCCCGGCCTCCCACGTCCTTTTAATCCAGAACATTTTACCCGGTTCCTGGAGGGGAAGGCGAAACTCCTCCAGACTTAACAAGCCCTCAGTTCTCAGGTCAAAGGAAACAGCCAATTCTCAACAAACTTACTGTTTTTTTGGGGGGAGGGGTACCTCTGAGTTACATCCCTGGCCCTTTTATTTTTTATCTTGAAACAGGATCTCCCTAAATTGCTGAGGGTCTCTCTAAGCTGCTGAGGCTGGTCTCAACCTGTGATCCTCCTATCTCAGCCTCCCAAGTACTGGGAAGGACTACAGAGATGTAGGTCAAAGGTAGAGCACTTACCTGGCACACAGGAGGCTCTGCATTCCATCCCCACACCTTATGAATAAATAATCAATCAACCAATCAATCAATAGATTGAGGGGGGCTGGGGTGTACCTCAATGACAGAGGGCTTGTCTAACATGTTGGAGGCCCTGGAT
Organism: Glis glis; assembly: GCA_004027185.1. NCBI lineage: Eukaryota > Metazoa > Chordata > Mammalia > Rodentia > Gliridae > Glis > Glis glis. The sequence continues at coordinate 639 of PVJS01014499.1, forward strand.
TCCATCCCTAGCACTGCAAAAAGAAAAAAAGGGGGAAGGTTTTATATTTCTTCATATATTTATTTTACTGCTTAATATATGTCACACATGTGACCCAACATGCAAAACCTTATAGCTTTTGACACATGAAATATTTGATAAGATACTGTAATGAAGGCTTTAACAAAGTAAATATTTGATAAGATGACACTATAATTAATGCTTTTAAAAAGTAAGTTTGAGCCAAACATATTTTCCTTTGAACATTTGAACATTTCATAAAAGTTCAAGGAAAAAAGGTTATAGCTTTTCTAGTTATGCACAGAATTGGGGTTGAGGGATGCAGTAGTTTCCCAAGGCTGTCCTAACAAAGCACCACAAACCAGTAGCTTAAAACAACAGAAATGTGTTGTTTTATGGTTCTGGAAGCTGGAAGCCAAAAATCAAGGTGTCAGCAGGGCCACCTTCAGGGAGAATCCTGCCTGTCCCTTCCTCTCTCCTGGTGGTGGCCAGCAGTCCTGGGCGTCCCTTGGCCAGCAGCTACGTCACTCCAATTGCTGCCAATCACTGCCTCCACCATCACAGGATGCTCTCCCGTCATGCATCTGTGTCTCTGTGTCTCTTCTCCTGTTTTTATGACACCAGTCCTTTTGGATTAAGGGGAGGCCCTTAATCCATTATGACTTCATCTTACCTAATTACATCAGCATGGCCCTGTTTCTAAATAGGGGTACATTCTGAAGTGCTGAAGCTAAGGACTGAATATCACTTTAGGGGGGTCACAGTTCAACCCATACTGTGTGACAACCCCCAACAGTTATAATCAGATAGAAGAAAAAAACAAGGGACCCACAGTCTTCACCTTGCTTCTGCCCGCCCTGGGAAGACCCTTTTGCATTAACAAAGTTATCGATGCATTAGTGATTCCTCCTGAAGAGGGAAGCAAGTCCATTCATTCACCAATTTTTTTTTTTTTTTTTTGCGGAACTGGGGATTGAACCCAGGGGCATTCTACCTCCAAGCTACACCCCCAACCCTACTTTTTATTCTTTATTTTGAAACAAGGTCTCACTAAGTTGCGGAGGGCCTCACTAAGTAGCTGAGGCTGGCGCAAACCCATGATCCTCCTGTCTCAGCCTCCCATGAACTGGAATTACAAGCATGCGCCACCATGCCTGGCACCAATTCTTTCAGTAGATATTTACTAAGCATCTGCTACTCAATGCCCTAGATACACTGGCTGTGGGTGAGAGGGGTAAGTCAAGGACCCTGTTATTGGCAAAGAATATTAGAAGTAAGACACCGTGTAGTTTTGTAATTCTTTCCTTACCTGTGTCCAGGTAACTTGTGAGCAGTTTGAAGGCCAGGCACCCTGTCCCAGGCATCTGTCATAGGATTACACAAATATATTTATTTACAAAAATAAATATTACACAATTATATTTCACATATGCATGTGTGAAATCATGTTGCAAGGAGCCCCTGGGAAGAGAAAAACTAGTACGCAATGACTAAAGAGCAATGTGCTACCTGGTAGAGGAGACAAAGTCCAAAGGCCAGAAGACATTAGGGAAGAATCAGAGTTCTCCAGCTAGAGAGGATGTTTGAGAGCATCTTGGTTGAGGGTTTTTTAACTCAACATGAAAATCAATGGGACACTTGCTTTGACCAAAATCTTATGAGGCTACGCAATGTGTGTGCAGGCAAAAGCCAAATGGTTCTAGTAGAAGAATTCGAGGGCTTGCAAGAGCCTGCCTGCTCAGCACCACCCGCAGGCCCTAGTGCCACATGCCCTGGGGAGGAACTCCTCAAGGCACACTTTGAAGCCCATTAGACTACCAGTGGGACAACTGAAGCCCAGGGAGGTGGCAGAGACTACCTTGTCAGGGGCACACACAATGAGTCTATGGCAGAGGCAGGACTAGAACCTGGGTTCTTCTCTGATGTCCACTCCATCAGATACACCATCTCATGTTCTTAGGGCAGAGTGGACAGGAAGATGCAGTTCTATGCCCTCCGGTCTCCCTTTTCAACCGGATCAATTCTCCATTCCTGCAGCATCCTCTCCGTTCCTATATTGTGTTTCCTGGCAGGGGGGCAGCATTCAATCCAGCCCTACACCTTTGGCATGTGCTGGAATCCTTACCTTTGGGTGGCCAGCCAGGGACTCAATGACTTTCTGTGTCTTTTCCAATCTAGTCATACTTCAGGGGTAGCAGGCTTCCAAATCCTGCTTCCATTCTGCAGTCTCCTTGCTCTACAACCCTGTCGATGCTGCGTAAGCTACCTGGGATTTACCCATGCCCACAAATGCCCTTCCATCCCCCTCTGGAGAAGAAAAACCAAGGTCCATGAAAGCAAATGAAGTCATTCCTTCCTGAGTTTGCTCGGAACCCAGCCTATTCTGATCTACAAATTGACAGTGACAGATTAAGTTGGGATGGGGATGCATAGAATTCCAAAAGGAAAGGAGCCCCAAGGATATTCCCAACTGGACTGGGCTCCGTTTAGAAATCCATCCTCAAAGAACAACACCCCATGCCCTGGTTCCTTAGTGCAACCAACTCAACCTGGGAGAACCTTCCAAGGAGGCTCTGGTCTCCATGAAACGTTGTGCAGACATCTGGCTCAGTCTCACCTCAGCCTTCAGGGAGGTTAACTCTGGAGGCCCCTTCCTGCCAGTCAAAGGGAAGGCAATAGTTTGGAGAAATCTCCGGAGAGCAGTGCCTCTAGGGATCATGGTGTGTGTATTTATGATTTCTGAGTTCAGGGCCGGGCTCTGCCACTGACTAACAGACTTAAGACCATCTCTTGATTACTCTTTGTGTGTATGTATGTGTGGGGGGGGGTACTGGGGATTGAACTCAAGGACATTTTACCTCTGAGCTGAGCAGTATCCCCAGCCCTATTTTATATTTTATTTTGAAACAGGGCCTTGAGCCTGCGATCCTCCTGACTCAGCCTCCCAAGTACTAGAATTGCAGGCATGCATTACCACGCCTGTAAGGGTTACTCTTGAGCCTGACTTACAGCTGTAAATTGAGGGTTTACTTACATTTATTCACACATGAAACCCTGCTTGAGCACCCAGTACATGCCAGGTGCGGTGTGAGCGATGGTACATTTGCCCTCCCTACTACCCCGGCTGTGGTGAGGATCAGACTCTGGGGGACCAGCAAGTGGCTCCTAGATGGTCATGGAGTGGATGATGAGACTCCCATGGAGTGGAAGGCTTTCATTTCCTCAGCATGTCCCTCAGTCCCCAGACACTGATTCTCTGATTTTATCCCACAAAACAATGTGATACGTTCTCATGTTTTTCTTCATTTTTCATCACATTAACCATTTTGTGGGCTAAATTAGCACCTGAAAACCCATGGTCCTTGCAAATACGCATTCTTTAGCTTTTCTTTACAAGTAGTGAACGGCATGGACTTTGCCTTTTCACCCTGTGGAAGGGGAGGGAAGGGAGGGACAGAGGTAGAAGGAGGGTGGAGAAACACTGCCACCAAGAAAAAGAATTAGTAAAATAGAATTTTAAAACAAGGACAGCTTTTCTGAGTTGATTTTGTCCACGTCCCAGTGGACCAGCATCCTCTGCCACACTGGGGGACTCTGTACATGACTCGAGTCTGGGCGCTCCCTTTGGCTACAGCATGAGAACTCTCGGGTGGAGTGGACCTCGCGTGTTGCTGGGCAGGCAGCCAGGCCCGACGTCAGGCACTCAGCATCCTGACGTCTTCTTATCACAGCAGAACACAAAGGGAGTGGGCAATGTGTGTGTCCTCTACCACCCTGGCGCGGACTGCCAGCGCCTAGGGGAATATTTTCATCCACCCTTTCTCCGTCTTTCTTTCTTTTTTTCTTTTAAGCTTCTTCTAGTGATAAAAGGTGGAGCAAATTGGAATTGGCAGCTCTGTGGTCTTTAAGCAACAGGAAAAGTACCAGAGATCATGTGAACCACACTTTTGAAAACTTCAAGAAAAAAAATCTAATCTTGCCTCAATAAAAACGACATCATGTCACTGTAATCGGCAGGGGGAAAGGCTTGAGAGCTGCTGGCAGTGGCCCAGCAGAGTTCAGGGGTTATGTTGGCTGAGCTGAATTCCCACGGGAAAGGTAGACGGGGAGTACCACCTTTCAGGTGAGCGTCTGAGGTCTGGCAGGGACAGAGGAATGAGAAGGCTGGCCCTAAAAGCTCTACCACAGTGTAATGGCCACCGAGGGGCTGCCTGCCACTCCTCTCTCCCACCCACCTTTCTTCCTGATGTAGCTTTTGGCTGTGTTCCTTTCTCTGGCTGGCTGGCTTTGAAGGAGAGAGAAGACAGCCAACCTGGGGAATCTCAGCAACAACAAATCTCCCAGTGAGGGCACAGACTACAGAGCCAAGGAGGGTGGCACCAAATGCCCCAATCCCACTCAAGTGTGGAGTCTTTGCAAACTCACCCCTGCGTGGTCTGAGCCAAACACAATAAAAATGGCAGGTTGACCATGCTGTAGCCAACCGTTCTGCACCGGAGCTGCGTTAGCCCTTGTAGGTGCCATGCTGGGAGCTGGTCTTCGCAGTGCCTCAGTTTACTCCCCATTTGCAGTTACTGTCTGCTCCCACCCATTGATTGCTCACAAGCAATTCCTGGATGGGTATATATGGGACAGGTAAGGGTGACTGCCCTGGGCAGGGATTGGGGGATAGGGGCCACAGATGGAAGGCCACTTTTCAGGACCTACCCTTTTAGATGACTTGAAATTTTTAAACATGTGCATTTAAGTTAAGTCATCTGACTTCTCAAAGTGGGGTACCCAGGCCCTTGATTAGGAGTACAAAGTGACCCAACAAGAGGAAGCCTGGAATTTTTATTATACTTGAAAAGTCAGGCAGAGAGACAGAAGCAGAAATGTGATTTTTATATTAAAAGAAATATGAATCTAGGTAGAATATAATTCAAAATGTACATGATGAATAAGAGGAAGTATAATGCTTTCTTTCTTATGATATGCCACATACCAGCATCAGCCAGCCACCAAGCTGATGGGGTGCTTGTACCTAATCTTGTGTTTAAGAGACTCTGGGGCCCCAGGGGCACTTGAGGCCATGTCTGCCTCCAGGGTTACACAAGTGAGCAGAGTGCAATGTTCCCGACTTAGAGGACAGGTGTTCAGAGAGCTGGATGGGGTGGGGGTGGTGCCTTGGAGGGAGGGAAGGCTCTTGATTGGCTGAGGGCAGTGGGGGTGGGAGGCTGTGTGAGCCACTATTGGTGGTGAGTTGGCCTGAGCAGAAGGTTGGTCCTGGGACAGAGAGAAGGATGTGGTTTGGTGCAGAGAGAAGGCAGGTGGACCCAGATTGTGGAAGGCTCTGAGGAGGGCCTGCAGAGCTTTAACTCAATGAGGTGGTGAGTGCTGCTCAAACTTGTCCCTGTGGCTAAGGAGGAGGACAGAGGACACACACCTGGGCACCCAGAGACACTCCTTAGCACTGATTGTTCTCTACCTTCACAGCATATCCCAGTCCAACCACCTCTGCTATCATCCTCACTCAAACTACCTACATCTCTTACCTGGATGAATATCAGAGTTTCTTAACAGGTCTCCTTGCCTCCTCTGTCCATGCCTACCTCAGACCAGCCAAAGTGACCCTTAAAAAGCTGAAGCAAGTGCTGGGGCTGTAAGACAGTGGTAGAACACTTGTCTAGCATGGCAAAGTCCTGGGTTCCATCCCCAGCACTGCAAAAATAAGTAAATAAATAAATACCAGGTGGAACACCCATGTGAACCCTTTGCTCAAAACTCTCCAATGGCTCCTTCCTTCAGAGAGCAGCAGCAAGGTCTTTAGAATGCCCCCTCCCCAGCCTGCACCATCTGGCCCTGTTGCTCTTAGCTTCATCTCCTGCCCTTTCCCTTTGCTCACTCTTCCACAGTTGCTCTGGCCTCCTGGGGGTTCCTGGAGCCCACAGGCACAGTCCTGCTGCAGAGCCTCTGCATTGCCCTTCTCTCGCTCTAGAAAGCTTTCCCCCAGATATCTGCACTAAATCCCCTCTTCAAGGCCTTTTCCTTTTTTTAACATCTTTTTTTAATGAGAAAATTTATTTATTTTTATTTTTTTAACTTTTTATGTTCATTTATTGGTGCATTGTAATTATACATTTTGATATATGTCAGGGTATGAACATCATACATGCACACATTGCACATTTAACCCTCCCTCCAATCCCACCCTATTCCCTCCCCCTTCCCTCCCTTTCATGCTCCGGATAGTGATTGAGTCTTATAGGTTTGTGTATGTACATCATGTGCTATAGTGTGTTTCCCTCCAGTGCATAGTTTAAACCTGCACCCTCAGGTTGGGCGGTAGTGGTATGTGCCTATAATCCCAGTACTTAGTAGACTGAGACAGGAGGATGGCAGGTTCAAGACTGGCCTGGGCAACTTAATGAGACTCTGTTTCAAATTAAAAAATAATCTGGGTGTGGTGGTGCATGCTTGTAATCCCAGTACTTGGGAAGCTGAGAAAAGAAGATCGCAGGTTCGAGACCAGTGCCAGCAATTTAGTGAGACCGTTTCAACATAAAAAGATAAAATTGGAGCTGGGCATGGTGGTGCACACTTGTAATCCTAGTACTTGGGAGGCTGAGACAGGAGGATTGCAGGTTCGAGGACAGCCTCAGCAATTTAGTGAAGCTCCCAGCAACTTAGTGAGACCCTGTCTCAAAATAAGAAGTAAAAATCTGTCTGGGGGTGTAGCTCAGAGATAAAATGCCTCTGGGTTCAATTCCCTGGTACCACACACACACACAAAAAAAAAAAAATTTGGCTGAAGGTATAGCTCAGAGGTAAAATGCCCCTGGGTTCAATCCCCAGTACCAAAAAAAAAAGTGCTCGAGGTGTAGCTTGGAGGTAGAATACCCCAGGTTCAATCCCCAGTACCAAACAAACAAACAACAACAACAAAAAAAAAAACACTCTGCTTTTTTGGTCCCCCACTTGATTTTGGTCCCTAGTATTTATTGCCTTTTAATATACTATTTATGTTGCCTGTCACCACATCTAAAATGTAGGCTCCAAATATTATGGATTGTATATTTCTACTTTATTAGATAGAATGCATGTAACGCCAAGCAACTCTTCCTCAAGGAAAGTTCCACTTAACAAATGCAGACTGGTTAAGGGAAAGCCAAAAGTCACCATTTGGGGCCAGAGGCAGGGCTCAGTGGTAGGACATGTGTGCTGAGCAGGCAGAAGGCCCTGGGTTCAATCCCCAGCACACACACACACACACACAGAATCACCACCAGATCACCACAGTAATAATTGTTACAGGTGAGATCCTTTGATGGATTCCAAATTTAGTGACCAGGAGTACAAGCCCCGCCTGCCCCACTTTAAGGCAGGCCTGCATCTTCCAATGTGGATTCCTGCTGGAGCCTCCCCTTGAATAAGGGGAAATAGAAGAGGCAGTGAGCAAAACTATGGACTGGTGCTCCATAAAGACACCTAAAGGAAATGGTTTGCAAAGGACTGGCATGGGTCAGCTATGGAGACAGGCAGGGAGGGAAGTAAATGCAGGTGACTAGACCAGGGTTAAGAGTTGCCTGGAACCTATCAACAAGTGAAAGGAAAGATCTACAATACTCAGCCCCCACCTGACCCCGCCTGGGTCCTTCTACACAGTCTAATTCTGAGGGAAAACAGCAGGCCCCCACACAGGATTTCAAAGACAGATCCCACATTATGGCCAGTTTTTTGCTCAAAGAACTCAGCTCATTTGGGTGTTATTTTTATCTCTCCCTTTCATTTATTGTCTCAGGGTAAACACTTGTGATTCCTAAATACCTGGGGAGTGAATCAGTATTCTCCTGTTCAAACCAGTAGAGGCCACATCAAACAATAACCCACTAGGTATTATTAATCATTAAATAGGCACATGTATGAACACTCAGGCAGGGAAGCCATTTTTCTTTTCTTTCTTGTTTATTTTTTTAATAAAATTAACAAAGCATAAACCTTGACTTTGACCTGTTCAGAAGAGAAGTCTTTTTTTTTTTTTAACTGTAAAGGCTTGTCAAATTCAAGGCTAACAGGGCAAATATTTCAGGTGGGAAAGTGCTCCTTCCCTTGGGTCTCCCATGGCCATTGAACAATGGTCTGAGTTCCAGTCTGTAGCACCTGCCTTTTCCACATTCACACGCCCAAGAAATCTGGACGTTCTCAGCCGTGGTCAATAGAAGCTAGCGTCTGTGGTGGAGTTACTATGCGGTAGCCACACCTGGGTGCAAACTGACAGGGGAGCGTAGAGCACACCTGCTCTATCAAAGAAGCAGCCAAGTCATGGCAAATACACCGTAAGTGCAACCCTGACGGAGCCTCTCTCTCCTTCTCTGAATAAGGTCCTCTAGGTTCAAAACTGGGGGAGCCTCTATGGCTCCTCTATGGCTCCTAGATCAATGGCATCACCTCCCCAGATGTGGAGGTGCTTAAGCATTAGTGACTTTTCAGTAGTATTTTTTTTCTCATTTTCCCTCAAGAAGCATCTAGATGGTTAAATGAACAAATGAACAATCTAGCCCGTGCAGTCACAGGTCCACAGAAGGGGGATTGGTCACGCATCTCGGTTTAGGCCAGTTCTCCTGACATAATCGTTGACAGCGCTGCCTTTGGTCCTCAAAATGTCCCGTTTGAGCGACACATTATATGGTTACCTACTCTTGGATGTTCATCTTTCCTACTAATCTTATCTCACGTAAGTGAGACTGGGGCCCAGGGATGATTTGCCCACCTTACTCTTGTGGTTTGAGTATTCCTCTATACCCTTCCATGCCTTCCTGTCTCCTTGGGCATCCCGCAGGTCAGGCCCATACCGTGCCCAATGTCCTTATCTCCATTCAGATCTCTCCTTTCTGTGAGCCCGAGTCTCATTTCAATTAAAAGGCAGGGCCACACCACATTCTGTATCTGCCTGCAGAGTCAGATGATTTGGTAAGGATTCTCCCGCCCAGAACCTGCAATTCATAAAGGTTAGCCGAAGCTTTTGATTAGTCAAATATATTCACGGACCAACTCATCACAGTGGTGGTCCAACTATTTCCTTGAGAACATTAACGTCTCAGGAAATTTTTTAGATGAATGAAGGTACCTGTCTTATATTTCAGAGGCACATACAGGAAAAATAAAAGCAGCTAAGAATTTATATTGTGTTTGGAATTTGCTAGGCGCTGTTCAAAGCGCAGGACATATATTAGTCCTCAGAACAACCCTATAAGATAGGCACTGTGAACATCTTCCCATTAGATGGGTATGTAAATTAAGGTCCAGAAATGCCAGAAATGTTATGTCACACAGCTAGGAAGCAAGCAAGCTGGAACATGAACCCAGGCAGTCTGGCTACAGAGTCTGCTTTTTAGCCACTCTGCTATATTATTTTTCATATATAAATATGTGGTTTAACATTCCTAATAGAAATAATCACCAGGTCAGTCGGATCTCAGCCATAAAACTTGACACAGAGTATGGCTCTAAATATAAGAGGACATTGCACCTCAACTTTATAGACCCCCTTTATCGATGTCACTCAGCATCGTAAAGCAACAGGTGTGTTGGAGTGCTCTATTAAAACAGGTGTTTTGTGTATTCCATCACACTTACTTAACCCAGTGTGTCTGAGCATGATTACTGTTTACTTCTTGGCTACACAGAACCTTCCATGAGGAGCAAGCATGAAAAGGAAGCGTGAGGACAGGAGAGGCAGGAAGTGGGGGTCCCTCCTAGATGACCGCCTGGGGCCCTGCCTGGATGACCGCCCACCACACTCACCTGTCCCAGGAGTCCTCCTCTTCTTTTTTAGCCTTTCAGAAGGTCCTGTGATCTGCCCACTGGCCTTTCTCCCCTTTCCATCTGCTGCCTAGTGGTGGAACCTGCCTGCTTAAGTCTTACTTATTAACTATACATAGATATGGCAGGCTGCGATTACAGTAGGATTGTTTGGGAGCTCAGTATCTCACTTCTTCCCACGTACCTTACCCTGGGAATTGCTTTGTACTTGCATATTGCCATGTAGTGGTGTGTCTTTAATAACCATCAATAAAGATAGGCCTGGGAAAACACGCATGGCCGCAGACTCCTCTAAATTCACCTGGTTGCAACAGAGAGGAACTGTCTGCAGGGGTAATCTGGGTGCCCAGAGGTGGTCACCAGGAGTGGTTAAAAGTACCCACCCCTTTGATTCAACAATCAGAATTTAGAAAAATACTCTCTGAGGGTTCTTTGACTCATCAATAAAACCTAGTTCCTTAAGCCTTAGTTTATTCATGCATTTATGCCTCAAATATTTGAGGTGCCTCATCTGTGAAAGGTGTTCTACCAAACACCATGAGGAGATTCATAATTTCTTTACTTGAGGAGCAATAAAGATGAGACATGTGGAAGGTAAAGGGGAAATTTTTATAACATAAGCCTAGATATTACCACTCTGCACAGATGAATAGCATTTGAATAGCAAGCAGCAATAGATGCAACTGTCAAAGCAGGTGCAGAATTCTGGCTTGCACACAGTAGGTGCTCAAAAATACTCATTTAACTGGGTGCAGTGTCACACACCTGTAATCCCAGTACTTGGGAGGCTGAAACAGGAGGATCTCAGGTTCAAGGACAGCCTCAGCAACTTAGCAAGACCCTGTTTCAAAACAGAAAAATAAAAAGGGCTGGGGGCCTGGTGGTAGAACACCTTTGCATTCAATTCCTGGTACCAAAAAAAAAAAAAAAAAAACCCAACTCATTTAACAGCATTGAGTTGAACAGACAATTGGAATTTGACAGTTGTAACCCTGACCATATTGTGACTACCATCAACACAGGTTCACTTGATACAAAACAAACAAGTTGGGACTCTACCTTTCCAGCCAGGTGACAGGTAGTCCCAGACACCAAGTCTAGGTCTGCCCCAGGTGTGGGATTTTGAGGGCAGGTGAGGAGGGTGTAGAGAGTTGAATAGCCACCCAGGACAAGGAGATCAAATACTTGAACTTGAGTACTCGGATCCCTACGTGACTGTGGGAGCCTGTTGAGATTAAGGCCACAGCTGGGTATGTGTGTGATACACGCACAGCTTGGCAACCTCCTCCAGGAGCCAGCAGCGTTACCAAGAGACCTCCAGTCAGGTCAGACAAGCCTGGCACACACCGGTGTGTTTCCAGAGAGCTCGCCCTCCCCAGCCCTCTCCAATTTCAGCCAAGGCTGGCCGGTGGCAGTACAATCCCACAGAATGAGGGACTCCTTTCCTACTTCACATAATGTCTGCATACTGAGTGCGGCTGCCAAAATGAACTCCATCTTGTAGGCAGCTGCCCACAGTGGTTGAGGGACGACCCCACCACCTCCTCTCCAGGACCACCTCTCCCTGCTGATTATAGAGCAGGATGCCATCTTCCCATTGCCCCGTTCCCTGTCATTACTCCAAATAACCCCACAGCCTTTCCTAGTCTATGGGAGTTTACATTATGCCTATAGCAATCTAGACAGCACAGAACAAAGCAACTAACTCTTGAGATGTGAGGCATGTTCCAGGATTCTTCCAGGGCCATCACTAGCAAAGCCTTGGTGTGCCTTCCTATCTTCCCAGGAAAGCTTTCAGAAGACATGGGATGCTCAACTAAGCAGCTCAGTCCTCAGCTCAGGGGAGCCTAGGCCATCACCTCCCAGTGTCATTTCCAGAACATGCTCAGTCACCTTGCTAAGTGGGATTCCTTCTCCTACATCTCCCTTCTGGTTTTCCTCCCTAGGAAAGGGCATTTCCAGCCCAGCATAGTGGCACACAGTTGTAATCCCAGTACTTGGAAAGCTGAGACAGGAAGATCACAGGTTCACAGCCAGCCTCAGCAACTTAGCAAGGCCTTCCACAACTTAGTGAGATCCTGTTCCAAAATAAAATAGGGCTGGGTATGTAGCTCAGCAGTAGAATGCCCCTCGGTTCAATCCCCAGTACCATAAAAAAAGAAAAGGAAAAAGAAAGGACATTTTCAAGCCAGACATGGTAGTGCACGCCTATAATCCCAGTACTTGGGAAGCTGAGACAGGAGGTTCGCAGGTTCAAAGTCAGCCTCAGCTACTTAGTGAGACCCTCATCAACTTAGTAAGACCCTGTTTCAAAATAAAAAATAGGGCTAGGGGTGTAGCTCAGAGGTATAACGCCCTGAGTTCAATCCCCAGCACTAAAAAAAAAAACAAAACAGCAACAAAAAACAGACATTTCCTCTTTCCCCCAAAATGTTTCCCTTAAATTACTGGCATCTCCTTTCTGACTCTCAACCATGGCTCTTCCTAAAAAAGAAAAGTCAGTTCTTCTGGTGCCTGAGCTCCCTCCCCAGCCTTGCCTCTGTAGTGATATTATTTTACAGAAAACCTATTTGCCCCAAAGCTTGTGCCTCCAACAGCCCATTGTTCAGCCAAATGTCTCCTGCACTGACCACATAAATCTGCCCCTTCCCTCCCAGGGCTGCCCACCCAACTCCATCCAGTCTAGACAGTCTAGGCCATGAGGCTGTATATGAGGACAAATGCTGTAATGGACACAAAAGTGTCAATTGTCAAGTACTACAAGGTAGGGGGACAGGTACCTCCCACTTGTGGAAGAGACCAGAAGGTCCCACCATGCTAGAACCCACCAGAGTGTTGAGCTGCAGCTGTCTTTTCTGCCTGGGCCATCTTTTCTTATTCCCTATGCCTGACAACTGAGAGGAAAATACATGGTTTATGTACAAATATCTCTCAACCATTTGGAAAATCTGTTCTTTTCGTCATCTCTTCCTCCCCTAAAGGTGACGTTAGCCAGCAGCTCAATGCCTTTGTGTTCTGACGCCTCCCCTGTATTCCTAGCTCCGTGTCCTCTGGTGCCGTGGTGAACGCTTGTCATCAGTAGAGTGCAGATTCAGGAGCTGGAACTATTTTCTCCCCCAGTCCTCCTTTGAGAGCACAAATAAGGGTAGTCAATATGAAGAAAAAAGGATGTGTGGCTTGGCTTGGTGTGGTTAATCGGGAGCAGGCTGCCTAGTCTTTGTGGCCCCTTGCAAAAGGCTTCCTGTCCCCTGGAACTCAGAAATCAAGATCCTTTCCTTTCCATAGACTACAGGGTGATGAGCAGATCCAAGAGAGAATCGCAGTGCAGCAAACCTGGAGTTGAACTGTGCAGGTGGCTGGGGATGCCGCTCAGTGGTGGAGCACTAGTGTGCGTGAGGCCCTGGGATCCATCCCCAGCAAATACATGAGCTGTGTTCCAGGACACTTCCAAAATCATTAACCAGAAGATAGCTCAGTTTCTCCACTGTAAAATTCGTCTTGGGGGTAAAGTTATATGATATTTCAAAATGTTTTTCTCCTAAAGAGGTACAGTGGGGAGAGTTTCTAGATTGGCAGGTGAAAAATGTGAGCCTAATTCATACTTTGCTATTCCCTCTCTGGGAAGCTGTTTGACCTTGCGTAAGTCACCTCTTCCTGAGCTCAATTTCCCATCCTATAAGTGAGTAGACTGATTCCGTGACCTTCAGTCTCTCCCCTACCTCCCCTAGTCCCCACTTTTCTATAATCTGTGAGATAATGCAAGGTGGAAGCTGATGATTGTAATTAAAACTCGATTGTAAGCATTCATCCTACATCACTTTCAAGTTTTATTCAAATGATTTTTCTGGCTAGCTCCTTTTGTTGGGTTTTGATTTGGGAAGAAATTTGGTCTGATGTCACAATTCAAGCAGCTTATTAGCAAGCCAAATAATTGTATGCCCTGGGTCTTAAGGGGCTAGACTTCAACCCCACATTCCTGAGCCTTCTAGAGGCCCCTGGGTCTGCCCTCACATGCCCCAGCCCTCAGCACAGCTCTGAGCCTTCCATGCCCTGGGGCATAGGGCAGCATCCCTGGGAACCTCAGAATGCCCAGCTTCACCCCTGGGCCAGCAGGCTTGCCTCAGGAAGTCCTGCTCTGAGGTTAGAAGGTTAGCTGAGAGCACATTTAGAGCCTTCCCCCCACCACTGCTGGGGCCAGGCCAAATGTGGGAGTTGAGCCATCCCAGGGCGCCCTGCCCCCACCCCACTAGGAAGGGCTTTCTTGGCAGCCCTCCTCTTTCAGAGCCCATTAGAAGAGCACACATTCCCTTGGTCTCACCGGCTCCATTCGAGTGTTGGGGGGCAGTGAGTATTATAGGCTATTAGCCAATACTGAAAGCTTCTGTCATCCCCCTCCCCCACCATCAGTTTGCCTAGTGAGGTCTGGGTTTGGCCAGGAATCAACCAGGCATTTTGTTCAGAAGTGGCAACTTATTTTTTATCAAAGATGGAATGTAGTGTTGCCGTTGTTCATAACGCTTCTGCATGGTAACGGGCACTTGCTCCAAGCATTCCTGAACGCTCTTTTCCCAACAGGCACTTTGCTTTCTTGCCTTTCCCTCGCTCCATCCAAACACTGGGCAGAGATCTGTGCAAGGGCTTCAGAATTAAGAAAGACAAAGTTGTAGGAATTCAAAATATCTTTATTGTCTCTATTTTAAATCCAGGCTTTGGCAAGTGATCACAACTCTATAAGCCCTGCCCTAAAATCACCCGAGGACCACAACATTGCAATGCGGAGGGAAGAGCTGGCTCTGCCCATCCCATCCCACCCCACCCCAGCCTGTATGTTGCTGTGGGCACCTGAGCCAGTCCCTTCCCCTCTCTGGGCCTTAGAGTACTCACTAGTAAGCACAGATCAGCTTCCCTTAATCCTTTCTGGTCACAAGAAGCTTTACAACTCTGCTGAAAGCTATAGACCTGCTCAGGGGGAAAAAAAATGATACGTTTGTTCATTCATTTGAGAAGCATTTATTAAGCTCCTGCCAAAGGTGCATATATAGACACAATTTAGAATTCCATTTCAGGGGCTTTACAGGCTCCCTGCGGGGTTGTGGTTAAAAAAAATCCTGCTTATGAATTCTGTGACAAGCATATACAGACTTATCTAGAAAAGACTATGATAATGATTCTAGTAGACCCATCAGCCATCCAGATGTCAGAGGACAGAACATCAAGAAAGGTCATTAGGAAAGAAGGTGAGCTCCAGTGTCTGTCCCCTACCCAGGTTGCCACCCACCTGGCAGGTACACGCAGGCAAACGTGTGCAGAAGCAGCCTGGAATGTGCTATTTCTGGGCACCTGCACTGCAAGGAGCAGGCCACAGCCCTGGAGAGACGACAAACACACTCTTCTATCTGGGGCTTTATTTTCTCACGGTCTCTGAAAGGGTTGCGATCAGGTGATATGTGTGGGACAGCTCCCTGTACAGGTGCAGAGCAGGTACGGAGAGGAGGAGAAATCCGCCCTGTGGGTACTTACTCAAGGTTCTTTCAATAGCCCTCCCAGGATTGCTCTTGGCAAGGCAGTTACCAGGTCTCTGGCAGGCTTCGGGGAATCAGAGTGTGAGAAAGTCAGTCAAGCGGAGGAAAAGGGGAAAAAAGAGCTTCAAGTCCTGAGGCAAAATACCTTTCTTCTACTCTCCCTCTCTCCTTTCTGTAGCTTTAAACCAAACTCACACACCATTCTGATACCTACGGAGCAAAGGGGATCTCACTAGAGATGCAGGTATTTGTGTTATGGTTTAAAAGCAAACAGGTGATACAATAAGACAGAGAAATCACCCCTCATGGGGAAAGGGGATATGCTGGGAGGAGCAGGCCCGAAGCCCCCGACTGCACTCACTGGCCAAGATGCAGTAGGAAAGATTGTTTTGCTCATATCACAGTGGGGTCAAAGAAGTGACCTCCACTGATGCCCATGGTTCCAGTTTCTCTGCTTCAGGAGTTGGAGGGAAAGGATGACTGAAAAATAAAGGCTGTGTCTGTGGAAGAGGAGTCTTCCAAATCCAAAAACCTTTTCCCGAGTAGAGGAGCTTACTGCCCCACTGGAGAAGGGATGGAAAGAGTGCCAACGTGGTCCTATTTTCACTGGTCAGACAAAAGGCATGGAAAAATAACCTATGAGCACATCTGCAAGACACTGTCTTCTTCCATGACTACAGTGGAGGGAGAGAGAGGGAGGAAGAGAGAGAAAAATGATGGATTTTTATTTTTTTACCCAGACACAAATCATGGCTAATTTTTGGTTACTTTTTGGCTAATTTTGGTAACTAATTTTTGGTTATCTATCTAAAAGTATATGTGTGCGAAGTTACTTGCTCGTTCTACCAGTCTAAGCACTCCTAAAGTGGCAATAACTGAGTTGCTGATTAACTATTTGACCCATGAGGCTACTTGAGGCAGTGCAGCAAGACCCTAACTTGACTATTTTCCCTCCTCCATGCATCATCAGGGTGCCAAGTCCTGAGGGGGCAACAGATTCAGAAGAAAAAGACTCTCAGACTAGAAGGGACCAGGGTGACACAGCATGCTACCTCTTTAGGCCCAACACCAGACAGCAGTCAATGTCATAAAGAAGCTTAGAGGAGGAGTTTGAAGGATTTGGGGGGAACTTGGAAAGTGTTAACTTGCTTCCCTGGGAAAGGTTTAGTTCCTTGGAGGAATCTGGGTCAGTGTATTTGTGCAGGTTTTTTTTTTAAAGTCAGACGCTGAGTAGAAGCATTTTAAGAAGCTTGTGAAGCTTACTGGGGGCACAGGAGAAAAGAGGGTAACTTCATAAGCTCATCACCTTTCACCATAGGTTTTCAAAGCCACGGGAAAACCCCACTTTTTTCAAAAGCAACAGACAATTTTCTGTCATCACCACTTTTCCATCTGTTTAAAATAAGAAAGCAAAGTCCTACCCCATTCGCCCAGGTTGCAGGTCAACAAAGGAAGCATTGTTCATGGTTCCTTCAGAACATGATAGGGCACAGCCCACTCTGCAGCGTGTTAAGAAAACACACACACAGAATCCCAGAGAGCAGCCCAAGGGGCCAGAGTGAGTAAAGCAGGCCTGCAATGAGGTAAAGGCTTGGCTGCAGCTGCCAGGGCTGTCCTGGAAGGTGAAATGAGGCTTAGAAGGTAAAGATGGTCAGACTCCAGGCGGTGGGGGAGCAGAGAGCACTGGGTTGAAGGGTAGGTAGGTTTCAGCTGAACTCTGGTAGCTGGGCGGAGGACAGGCAATACCCTGGTGAGTAGGATCTAAACAGGTGCTTCTAGGTGAGGTCAGTCTCCCTGTTACTGAGGAGCTTTTTGTACTGGCCTGGCCCTACCTGGCCTCTCTGGCTTCAGCCCCTGGAATCCACTCTCCACACTTTTGCCAGGGCTACCTTTCTGAAGGGAACCCTGATGTCCCTTCTCTGCTACGAGCATTCCATGGTTCTCCATTGTCCATAAGGGAAGTCCAAGATGTTTATTTAAGGCCTCAAGCCTCCTCCTCATCCCTGACCAAGTTCCTCAAATAAAGACCTCAAGTTCCCAGGATCTGTGCCTTTAATCCCTTCCCAGCCCCATAACTCAGCCCATTTCCAATACCCCACCCTATCTATTTTTTCAAGGTATAAAGCACAGGCCACCTCCTCCAGGAAGTTTTCCATAAGTACCCCAACTTGTAAGTCATTTAATTCTCCTGAACCTCTGTGGCATTTTACCTCTGCCTGGACACTTCCCTGTCTCCTTTGAACCAAAGGAATCCCAGAGAAATCTTCGGGGAAATCCATACAGGGCAGCGGTACTCATGAATACAATGTATCCCTAGGCTGTGGGCTTCCTGGGGTCACTGTCTTACTCCTTCCTCTAGCCCAGGTAGACCAGCAATACCGTTTAGAGAGAGGTACGGTTTCTTATTGTGTTTAGGTCCTCTGGATCTGTTAAGACCATCTAAACCTTGAAAAAAAGAAAAACAAGGGGAAGGTCAACGGTCAGAAAATTAGAGTGGCTGCCTCTGAAGTTCACTGTGGACTCCCTGCAGGCTGCTACTGTCTCTCATCGACTGGCACTAAGCGTGCGTTCCATCATAAAGAGGGGCTTGCCCAAGGTCACCTAGAGTCAGGAACCTCTGACTTGTCATCCGGGACGAGACCTGGTGAAATCATTTATAACACTATCTCAGTGGGGAGCTCAGAGGAAGGACGAAATGAAGTGTCTGAAAAATGTGTGCCAGGCCTCCGGGACGCGGGAAGGGTTGGGGGCGACATCAAACAAGACGCCGGGATCGCGGGCTGCCTCGGGCCGCCGCAGAAGCAGGCAGAACTCCAGGGTGGCAGGAGGGCTGCAGGGGGACCCGGGGTGGGAGCCAGGGTGGGGCCGGCGCCCCTGGAGGGCGGGCGGGGAGCGGCGGCGGCGGGCGGCGGGCCGGGGCCGTGCGTGCCGCCCGCCCCGCGCGGCAAATCCCCCAGGGAGGCCGCCGCCAGAGCCCTGGCGCTCCCGGCCCGGCGCCCGCCACGTGGCACCCGGCGGCGGCGGCGGCGGCTCCTCCCGGCGCGCGGCCCGGCCAGCCGGCAGCACGCAGCCGCCCGCGCCGCCCGCCTCTTCCCGGCCGCCCGCCGGCGGCCTCCCGGGCGCAGGGAGGGGGAGCTGCCCGGCTGCCCTGGACCCGGGGAAGGGGCGGGCGGCGCGAAGCCGCTGTAACCGCAGCCGCTGAGCGGAGGCAGGAGGCTGACCCGGCCGCTTCCTAAGTGCGGTCAGGCATCTCGTGACCGCGGCGGGCGCCGGGGCCCCACGGGGGAAGCAGGGCGGGCGGGCCGGGGCAGGGAGCAAGGAGGAGCCCCCTCCCCCCTGCAGCCAGGGAGGCTGCCGAGCGAGCTAAACCCCAAGCCCGAAATTAAGGTGGGGGTGGAGAGGGGCTGAGTCCCCACTCCGCAGCCCGGGGCGTGCGCTCCCGCCCGGAAGGGCTGACCTTGGCCGGGAGGGGGAAGGGTACGCGCCGGGGCTCGGCTCCCCGCCCGCCGCCCCCTCGGATTCCTGGCCCGGCGGGGCCGGAGGAGGGGGCCCCGGACACACACGCACACACACCCCACACCCCACACGCAGCGCGCGCCAATGAGCCCGGGCCAGGCGCAGGGGGCGGGGTTTTCCCAGGCTCGAGCACAGCAGCTGCTATTTACCTTCTTGGCTTCTCCTGGGGACTAGGAACCAGCCCCCGCTCTCGGCCGCCCGCCGCCGTCCCCCGCCTCCCTGCCCCCGGGGCGCGCGCACACACACTCACACACGCACGCACACACACATCCTCCCGGCCCGGCCGCAGCCGCGGCGGCAATAAAACATCCTGGCACGTGCTCCGGCTCCAGGCGCGCCCTCGCCGGCCGGCTGATGTCAAACTGCAGCTCGGCTGGTGTAGCTCTTAAAGGGCCCTCGCGCGCCGGGCGCCGAGGCCGCGCCGGCCGCCCGCAGGGTGAGGAGGGGAGAGGCAGCCTCTGCCCGCCAACTCTACGTGTCTGCACCGCGAGCCTGCCTAGGGGTGGGGTGGGGGTGGGGAGAGTGGCCAAGGAGCGTGCGCGTCTGCGCGGGTATTGCAGTCAAAGCCCCCCTTGTGCATTTTTCATTCGAAATTCCATTTCTTTTTTACCCAGTTGGAAATTATCCTGATTATTTCCTGGGAACGCGTGAGGTTCAAGGCCCCAACTCCAGAAGATGAATAAGGGACAGGATGGGGGAGGGAGGCATTAAAATCCCGCCGTGCTCCGAAAAACCTGCAAATGTAAGGTGCAAGGCATTTCTTTTCCTGCCAAAAAGGAATTTTATAATTTTCTTACATGATCTACTTTCACCCCCTAGACATATAGAATCTGAGCGGGAAATCGCTTAAGATATTTAGGTAACATACCTTTGCGCGAGTTGCCCCCTTCTCTTTTAACCACTGCAAATATAGTGCTTTTTTTTGTCCTTCTATACTGTTTTAAGAATGTATCTCAAACGAACTTATTACAAAGTAACTCTATTACACATAACAAAGAAAATAAAGAGCAAAGAACCTGGCTCCAAAAGAAATAGACCAGACCAAACCCAAAGCGGAAAAATCCTCTTTAAAGCAAAGCCCTGAGCTGTGAGTAGCAAAGGGTTAAAATCCTTTTGATTGACGTTGTAGCCTCCGGTGCCCCGGGCTCAGGCGCGCGCCATTGGCCGCCAGACCTTGTGCCTGGCGGCCAATGGGGGGGCGCGGTCCACGAGCGGTGCCGCGTGTCTCCTCCTCCCATTGGCTGAAAGTTACTGTGGGAAAGAAAGTTTGGGAAGTTTCACACGAGCCGTTCGCGTGCAGTCCCAGATATATATAGAGGCCGCCAGGGCCTGGGGATCACACAGGATCCGGAGCTGGTGCTGATAACAGCGGAATACCCCGTCTACCTCTCTCCTTGGTCCTGGAATAGCGCTACCGATCACCAAGTAGCCATAAAATATTATAATAAATCTTCAGCACTTGCTCAGTAGTTTTGTGAAAGTCTCACATAAAGAGACATAAGCAAAAAAAAAATTGCGTGGACTCCAGAAATAAAATTCTCTAGGGATTTAAAAAAAAAGGGAGAGAAAATGCCAGCCGATATAATGGAGAAAAATTCCTCGTCCCCGGTGGCTGCTACCCCAGCCAGTGTCAACACGACACCGGATAAACCAAAGACAGCATCTGAGCACAGAAAGGTAAGGGCAGAACCTACATATCTGCAGCCCAAGAAATTAAGTCGGGATTGGGGGGGGGGAGCTCCTTTCTCTTAAAACCCCGGGGTGAGATGGCAGATCCCATGGGAACTCAGGATCTTTTCTTATTCCCCCTTTGCAGTCATCAAAGCCCATCATGGAGAAAAGACGAAGAGCAAGAATAAATGAAAGTCTGAGCCAATTGAAAACGCTGATTTTGGATGCTCTTAAGAAAGATGTAAGTGGGAATGCTGGGGTTTTTTTATTAAAAAATAGGAAATGCTATTTCTCAGCCACTATTTCTCGCCTCCAGTCCGAGGATCTTACGCCCACCAGCGCTGCCTTCTCCAAGGCGGGAGGGTCAGGGTCCCGAGGTCGGGGCGCTGCGGCCGAAGTGAGGGCCCCCCAGCACTCCGAGGCAACTGACAGGGGTCTCACTGTCTTCCCTTGCTTCCTCTTATGTGCAGAGCTCCCGGCATTCCAAGCTGGAGAAGGCGGACATTCTGGAAATGACAGTGAAGCACCTCCGGAACCTGCAACGGGCGCAGATGACGGGTGAGGGCGGCTAGCCGCGTCCCCCTCTGCGGGCGTCCCTCTCGACCCGCGGCGATTTCTTCCAGACTTCCGCCCGTGGTTGTGAGAGGCAGTCAGCTACGTTTTACTGCCTTGGCTCACTCTCGTGTTCCCACGGTCTGGGTCTTATTTATAGCCACAACTCCAAGTTGTTACTGTTCCGGAAAGGGAGGGAGGTTGTAGCCGCGAGGATGGCGGGCGGCTTGGCCATGGAGGAGGCGGGTTAGGGGCAAAAGGATTTAGGACTGTGGCGGGTTCGAGCTCAGTGGAGCCTGGGCTTATCCACCTACCCCCATTGCAGAAGGGGAAAAGGCTCGGCGGCGGATCGGGTGGCCTCACCCAAGGTCACGTCGCGCGAGGGGGTGGAGGTGGCAGGTCTGGAGCTGAGATCGGTTTAAATAGAACGACTGGGGAAAAGGAGGGAGTGTGTCGGCTTCGGCCGCCAGGGTAGAGCGGAGAGGTGGCTGGTGTTTCTAACCTACCCCACCCTCTCGGCCGGAGGTAGTTGCGCGGGCGCGTGGTCAGGGAGGCGCGCCGCGGGGACCTCCCAGGGCGGGAGCAGTGGCCCCGAGGCCAGGGCCGCTGGGTGACCCGTCTGTCTTCTTCTGGCCTGCAGCCGCGCTGAGCACAGACCCGAGCGTGCTGGGGAAGTACCGCGCCGGCTTCAGCGAGTGCATGAACGAAGTGACCCGCTTCCTGTCCACGTGCGAGGGCGTTAACACGGAGGTGCGCACTCGGCTGCTCGGCCACCTGGCCAACTGCATGACCCAGATCAACGCCATGACCTACCCCGGGCAGCCGCACCCCGCCTTGCAGGCGCCGCCGCCGCCCCCGCCAGGACCCGGCGGCCCCCAGCACGCGCCGTTCGCGCCGCCTCCGCCACCGCTCGTGCCTATCCCCGGGGGCGCGGCGCCCCCTCCCGGCGGCGCACCCTGCAAACTGGGCAGCCAGGCTGGAGAGGCAGCCAAGGTGTTCGGCGGCTTCCAGGTGGTGCCTGCTCCTGACGGCCAGTTTGCCTTCCTCATCCCCAATGGGGCCTTCGCGCACAGTGGCCCAGTCATCCCGGTCTACACCAGCAACAGCGGGACCTCCGTGGGTCCCAACGCAGTGTCTCCTTCCAGCGGCCCCTCGCTCACGGCGGACTCCATGTGGAGGCCGTGGCGGAATTGAGGGGCTCGCTCAGGCCACCCCTTCCTGAACGTCCCCAACCCACCTCTCTTCCCTCCCAACACTAAACAAGAACTGGGATACTAGGAGAGAAGACTTTTGTGATTAAGTGGTTACTTTGTGTTTAATTTCTAAAAAGTTACTTTTTTGTAGAGAGCTGTATTAAGTGACTGACCATGCACTATATTTGTATATATTTTATATGTTCATATTGGATTGCGCCTTTGTATTATAAAAGTTGAGATGACATTTCGTTTTTTATACGAGATTTTCTTTTTTATGTGATGCCAAAGACGTTTGAAAATGCTCTTAAAATATCTTCCTTTGGGGAAGTTTATTTGAGAAAATATAATAAAAAAAGAGTGAAAGCTTTTATGTCTTAGAACTGATTATTTCAGGATATGTAAAAAGAGGCTCTTGTTGAAATTTGAATTGCATGTAACCTGGAAACTCAGACATTGGCTCTTGAAAAAATATTTTAAAAATTCATCAAACCATTCACCAACACTCCACAAACTAAAAAGACGGAAGGTCCATCTAATTTGCAAGAACGAATCTGGTAAGGCTTCCCCGATAAACGTATGGTCATTCTCTTACGAGATTTCAAAAATTTGTTTAAAATCAGTCAGTCCTTGCCTTTTTAGTGTTTTCTGAGAAGGACTCATCTCATGAAGTTCACTGGAGCCAGTCTTAGTGCCATTGCTTGTTAAGGGTTTCTCCTGCAGCACTGTTCCCCTGGGATAGCTACCAGCCTCCAAAGTAAAAGCATTCTTTAGGGCTGCAGCCTCCTCCAAGTGCTGGGGTCTTTGTTAATTAGTCTATCCTTAGGTGCAGGTAAGCATTCCCTAGCACCAAGCATCCAAAAGTTTGAAATGCCTCTCTGCACCCTCTTCAAGCAAGCTAAAAGGTCAACAGATTCCTTCTGCCAAGGGACAGCTAGTTAGACTCCCAAGTGGAGCCCAAGCCCAGATGATTAACACCAGACATGTGTTTTTGATAAGTTTCTGTGCTTGGCTCTAATAGAGAAAGCCTGTGGGGGCTGCGCTGGCAGGCACACAGACCATCTTCCCCTTTTAATACAAACAGCAAGCGACCCCTTCGCTTGGTCATGCCCCATTTCCAGGCAAGATGTGGGCTCCAGATAGAAGCAAAAGGGTTGTCTCGGGTTTCAGCTCACATAACCCTCCTTAACAAGTCCTAACTCAAAGCGGACAGCTTTAAACTGTGCCAGGATCTGCAGGGAATTTCTTCCAAATCCCATCACAAAGGCTTGTCAGATTTTGTCAGATTTGGCCAGGTGTTTGACTGCATCCAGGTGTTGGGGAAATGAAAACCACGAGCCCTGCGAGACCAGACACATCAGCCGCGTTGTGGGTCTGGCCGGCGCGCCCGCCTCCCCCACCGCCCCCACTGCCGGCCAGTCAGTCCTCCTCCCGGCCCGCCAGGCCCCTCCCGCGCGCCTCTCACCCCCCTGCTCTTCCAGCAAGCGGCTTCTGGGAGAAGGATGAGGCGGGAGAGATCAATCTTTGAAGCTTTCCTAACAAAGATAAAGCCAACGATTTTCTGTCTTGTTTCAAAAGCTTTACCTCTCCCCCGCCTGGCCCAGGCCTTTCCCACAGGCTGGCGTGGAGGGCGGCTCTATCACAGGAATGATCTAGCAGACAGCAGTCCGTTTTCTCTCCAGTACCTGGGGCCCCAGCCTCGGCCCCAGAGGGAGTGCTTTAAAAGAGACTTTTGAATTTGGCCCCCACTTTCCTTATTTTGTATACATGAAAGGTGTCCAGCACACTCTCCACCAAAGGAACACCCACACCCTTTTTTAAAATCATATCATTTTCCACAGGTTTCTCTCTTGTTTAAACACATAGTAACAATTGCTCCATTAAGACACCCAAACCAAACTCAATGCTTCCCTTTGGTTCATCTGTCCTCTGGCCCCACTTAGGAGTTATTAACTGTCCTGGTAGAAATAACCCAGACAGCAGGGTCTCAATTTTTATAAAATAATTGCTTTATATTGATGTTCTTTGAAATTCACTGGGGAAAAGCCAGCACAATCTCCATACCAACTGAAAATTAAATTTCTATGTCTTACCCTATACTGATAATGCGCATTTTAACTAACATCACCAAAATACACAGACAAGGTATCTTCCTGGGGAGGAGGAATAAATGGAAGCCAATATCTCTTCTTTTGAAAAGAATTGGTGGTTCGAAAATCATGCTCTTCTTCTTTCCTGACATTTGGGTTTAGACTATTAGATAAAGCACTTGTTTCCGCAAAATATGGGGAGGGGTGGAGGCCCTAGGTCCCACTGAGGACATTCAGGTCACCTTGGATAAGTCACTTTTCTTGTGTGTGACATTTCCAAGTCCATAAACTGAGTGGATTTATTTCTAGGACACTGCCCTCCTGCACCCTGGCTGTTGCCGGACTAAGTAGCTGGGGACAGAGAAAGCTTCAAAAACGACTTAGCTCTAGTTCCCTGGAGGGCCCTGGGGCCTGGAGTAATTATGTGGCCTCGGGGCACACCCGGCAGCCCCTCTCACTCGCCTCTAGCAGTGCTGATCCCCCTGAGAGATAAGGAACAGCTCCAAGCTCCCTATCCGGATGCGGCCCAGCTAAGCGCCCCAGCCTTTCTGCAGAGACCCTTGGGGCCCGCCCCGCTCCCCCACCGCCGTCTCGGGCAGCATCCGGAGCGGGAAAGGCGCCCAACTGGGAAGGGGGGCGGGGTGTGGATCTCCCAGGTCAAGCCTAGAGCCTCCTCCAAGCTGGGCATACTCGCGCCCCACCCGCCCCCACGTGTTTCTGCATCGGGGACCCAGGGGTTTAACTGGACGCCCTCCTAGTCACTGCCGTCCCGGGGAACCTGTCATTAAAGTCAATTAACTTTTCCCACACCCCTTGGCCGGTAACAACCCGCTGCTAGCTTCCTCCGGGCTCCTAAGTGCAACCAGATGGGCGGACGAGCAGCCCCCGCCGAGCGCCCGCCGGGGCGGCTGGGGGTTCCTGGGAGGCCTCCGGGGTCCGCGGCCCGGGCGGGAGCCGGCCAGGGCGGCCACACCGGGCCGGCCCCGGCGGCCTTGCGGCCAAGGTGGCTTGCTTAGCAGGCCCGGCTGCTTTCTGGCAGGAAATGAATAGCTCCCAGATGAGCTCAGGCAACCTGAGAGGTCGTGAGAACGGCGCGAACCCCCGCCTGTGCAGCCGGCAGCCTGCCAGGCCGCGGGGGGAGCGGGCGGCGGCGGCGGCGGGAGGCCGCGAGGCCCGGCGGGCGGCGGGGCCGCGGGAGGAGGGAGCGCTGACACACGAGCCCGCGCCGCTCCCGCTGACAGGCGGGCCGCCGCCCGCGCCGCTCCCCGCCCGGGGCGCAGCGCCTCCCAAGCTGCAGCCTCGCCGCAGAGCGGCCGCCCGGCTACGGGCCCGGGGGTGGGGCCGCCTGCCAGTGTTTTTCCAGTTCCCCCGGTAGCTCCGGGCCGCATTTAGAAGCCGGGGAAACTGGGCCGAGGCCAGTGTCAGGGCAGAGAGGCCCGCGCGGCCCGCACAGCCCTGCCAGGCGGCAGGCCGAGCCGGGCAGGAGTGGGCAGGCAGGGCGGGGCGAGCCATCGCCGCCCAGAGTCCGCCCCAGACAAGACCGGGCCGCCAGACAGCGACTGTGGACGCCGCCAGAAAAGGAGCCTCACTTCTCAAACCCCTGAGCACCTACGAGCTGCCCCGGGCCCGCGGCAGGAGCTGAGACCACAAGGCTGATGGCGACACAGCCCCTGCCTGCCCTCATGGAGCGCTCTGTTTAACCAGGGAGACAGACAAACACGCAAATGACTCATCCCACGCTTGATGCACTAAGTGCCAGAACTGAAGTTTAAACAAAGGGCACTCAGAACAGAGATTAATTCTGATTGGAGAGGAAACCAGGGAAGTTTTTCTTTTCTTTTTTTGGTACTGTGGGTTGAACCCAGGGGCATTTTACCTCTGAGCTACACCCCCAACCCTTTTTAATTTTTCTTTTTAAACTGGGTTTAGCTAAGTTGCTGAGACTGGCCTCCAACCTGTGATCCTCCTGTCTCAGCCTTCCAAGTACTGGGATTACAGGTGTGCGCTACACCACACCTGGCATCAGAACTTTTTTTCATGAGAGGTAGCATTTCAGTCTCAGAAGTGAAAGATACACTCAACAGAGTCTGGAATAGGAAAAGTGAAGAAAAATGCAGAGACAGAAAAAAAAAATACAGGTCCACTTTGGGGAAACTTCAGGAAGTTCACTATGGTCATTTTATTTCAAGTTTGCAATACTATACAAATTTGCTTAGAGATCAAAAAAGAGAGCTAAGTTACCTGCCTCAGTCCTTGGTTAACTGCAGTATCATCCAGGGGTTAGAAACATATGATCTGACTCTAGGTTGCTTAAGCTTTTGAGCAAGGAAAATTATTTTACTTCTCTATGCCTCTTTTCATTTATTTATTTATTGTTTGTTTGTTTGTTTGTTTTGCGGTACCTGGGATTGAACCCAGGGGCGTTCTACCTCCGTGCTACACCCCCGGCCCTATTTTTTTATACTTTATTTTGAAACCGGGTCTCATGAAGTTGCGGAGGGCCTCACTAGGTAGAGAGAGAGAGACAGGGAGGGAGAGAGAGAGAGAGAGAGAGAGAGCTGAGGCTGGCCGCGAACCCGGATCCTCTGGTCTCTGCCTCCCAAAGTACTGGGATTACAAGCATGCGCCACCACGCCCGGCTATTTATTTATATTTATTTTAAGAGATGAGATCCCACTTTGTTGCCTAGGCTAGCTTGGAATTTCTGGGCTTAAGTGATCCTCTTGCCTCAGCCTCCAGAGTTAGCTGGCACTACAAGCGCTGAACACCTTGCGGAGCTTTGTGCCTCAATTTTGTAAGGGTAGTACCTCATTAGAGTTGTGAAGAGAAATTAAATGCACTTGAAGCATTTAGAATGGCACTTAGCACATAAGCCATCAGTGTGTGTCAGTTGTTATGATTCCTAAACAGCTAGTGGGGATGTTCACCAGACCAGAAAGCCAGCCGTGGCCTTTGTCCAGGGACCGCAGGGTCTGTTGGTAACTGCACCAGGCCCAATGGGAGAGAACCTCAGTTCTGAATTTCATGTGTTCATTTGGTAGTAATTGTACCAAGTACTGCGGGAATAAAGGGAGAAGAAAGGCATGATTCCTACCAGGCTCACAACCTGGTACGCAAGACAATTGGGGGGGGGGAAGAATTACTCTGTATTAAATGCTATTAAAGAGGGATGTTATGCCGGGCGTGGTGGCGCACACTTGTAATCCCAGTACTTTGGGAGGCAGAGACCGGAGGATCTGGGTTCGCGGCCAGCCTCAGCGCTTTCTCTCTCTCTCTCTCTCTCTCTCTCTCTCTCTCCTTAGTGAGGCCCTCCACAACTTTGTGAGACCCGGTTTCAAAATAAAAGTATAAAAAAAAAGGAGGGCCGGGGTGTAGCACGGAGGTAGAACGCCCCTGGGTTCAATCCCCGGTACCGCAAAAAAAAAAAAAAAAAAAAGAGGGATGTTACTAAGTGGTAGTACAAAAGAAGACTGAAGGGCTGGGCCAGTGAAATAGCTCAGTGATAGAGCACTTGCCCAGCATGTGCAAGGCCCAGGGTTGGATCCCCAGCACTGCAAAAGCAAAAAACAAATAAGGTTGTACATCATAATAGGTAACTTTTTGGTCCTCTAAATTATGATGAATTTTTATGACCCTAGAAACTGCTGACACAGCTAATAACTAGTAAAATTCTACCTAAAAAAAAGTTACTGTTAAATGTTGAATTTTGTGGAGCACAATGGCACACACCTGTAATCCCATCACTTGG
This sequence comes from Glis glis, assembly GCA_004027185.1. NCBI lineage: Eukaryota > Metazoa > Chordata > Mammalia > Rodentia > Gliridae > Glis > Glis glis. The sequence continues at coordinate 28,732 of PVJS01014499.1, forward strand.
GAGGCTGAGACAGGAGGATCACTGGTTCTGGGCCAGGACACCACAACTTAGACCCCGCTTCAAAATAAAAATAAAAAGGACTGGGGGTGTAGCTCAGAGAAAGAACACCCCTGGGTCCAATTCCTAGTACCATACACATGCAAACAGAAAGTCAAATTTTAAGATTAATCAATTTAGGAGCTGGGGATATAGCTCAGCGGCAGTGTTTGCCTAACATGCACGAGGCCCTGACTCCTAGCACACACAAGGCCCTGGCTTGGATTCCCAAAGCACACGCACATACAAAACTAGTATCTTTTGAATGAGCACAGCCATTTTGACATGGTCAAGGAACGGGGATAGGAGTCAGGGAATGTGGCTTCTAGTTCTAAATTGGCCTTTACCTATGAGATAGTGAATACGTCCCCCTAAAGCTCTGGGTTTGGGTTTCCTCACCAACGAGGCTAGACCACGAAGCCTCTGAAGTCCTTTGAATTCCACAGTCTGTACACATGCTTAGTGGCTGAAACAATTTGTAGCAGACACATCTCAGAACTTCCAACCAAGGTCCTGGGATGATTTTACAGTCCAGTATTGTAATCTGCAGTTAAAGATGTCAAAACTGAGACCTGCAGAATGGGCATTGTAGTTCACTGTTATAAGAAAATAGGCCACACATTAGATTCTTGGAGACCTGCCTGCATAGTGAATATTGAGTCCACTGTGTAGCACATCAAAAGAAGACTGCATTTGACAGGATCTGCTCACATGTCTGCTACTGAGAACCTACCCTTTGCTGTGATATCAGAGCAGGATGGGTTAAAAATATTACCACTTTTCCTCTGCATCCTAAAATGTATCTCCCCACGCTTTTCATCTACTCACTTTTTTTTCCTAAAAAAAGAATGTGTTCTGCTGGTTATCAGGACTCTCCATTTAGGAAACATATTTCCCCCAACTGGCTAGGGTTTTTTCCCCTAGTGCATTTATTGAATTAAGTAAACTTACCGAACTAGCTAAACGAAATGTCAGTCTGAATTAGTGGAAAATCTGAATTTTGAATATCCAAGCCAGGCGTGGTGGAGCATGCCTGTAATTCCAGTTCTTGGGAGGGTTAGATAGAAGGATCTTAAGTTGTAGGCCAGCCTCAGCAACTTATCAAGACCTTGTTTCAAAATAAAAAATAAAAAGGAGCTGGGTGTGATGGTACATGCCTATAATCCCAGTACTTGGGAGGCTGAGAAAGGAGGATTATAGATTCAAAACCAGCCTCAGCAATTTAGCAAGACACTCAACAATCTAGTGAGACCCTGTTTCAAAATTAAAAATAAAATAGAGCTGGAGGTATAGCTCAGAGGTAGAATACCCCTGAGTTCAATCCCCAGTACCACATAAAATAAATAAATAAAAATATAAAGGGCTGGTGGTATGGCTCAGAGGTAGAGCACCCCTAGGTTCAATTCCTAGTACCACCACTAAATTTAAAAAAAAAAATTAGTAGGAAAAGCAGTAATTTTTATAAACATTTGTAGCAAGTCTGAATTTACAGTTTACAAAGCACTTACTTTCATAAAACTAATGCATTAAAATCATTTAAAGAATGTATTCTTTTAAGCAGTTAAACATGGCTCTGACAATACTACTTATACTATAAATCCTTATAATAAGAACAAGAGAAGCCATGATTGCAGTCCAAGTAAATAATTTTAATCTAAATTAATAATAAGGCTTTACTGCAGATAGTCTTTCTATTTCTGGATATGTTTCCAGTTCTAAATTGTGTTTAGTCAAGCAGAGATCAATGCGTTTTTTTCTCAAAATTGCAAGTATGACTTAGACATAGTCATGTGACTAAAGGAAACACTATTATTTAAATATTTTGTTTCTCACAAATGTAATCTATTTTCATGTTCAACTGATTTTACTAATTTAGTTATTTATGTGAGATATGAAAGTTGTAAGTACAGTTTACAAAAAATTCCAGTCTAAAGAAAATTGTTACGATTAACGAACACTACCCCAAACTTCATGTTTTCTGCTATGTAGTTTCTCTCCCATTAGCTTTTCTCCCTAGATATATGGTTTACAAAATTTGACCCTAAGGCATCAAAATGTAAAACCAGGAATATTGCTCCTTAACAGAACCAGAAGAGAGCAAATGCAGTATGTCAAATCAGTTTCAGAAGCAACCACCATGTATGACATTTAAGATGTATTAACAGCCCTCATAATTGTTTCCTGGGATGAGATAAGGAAACATCTGGTCTAAGCTTTTCAGTCATTTCTTCCCCCCTTTTCATAGATAAGTGTAAAACTGCTTAAGGCATTTTCTCCATCTTAGTGACTACTCAGTAGAGATCTGGGGGCAGGGATGGGATACAAAGCTGGAAGGAGTCGTCCCCCAGTCCAGATTTGTGAAGAACAAATGCTCCTGGGGACCTAGTTATTCTTTCTTGTGTTTTGTTCCATAGTTATGATGCATGTGATTATGCACATACAAATAGACTCTTCGGGGATCAAATAAATATTTCTCTTAAAACTCTACATTATTATTAGAACTTTATTAAGTAAGCATGGAATTGGTCATTAATACCTTACAGAGGAGAACAAACCTCTCAAAAACCATGAAACCCAAGACTCATTTGTGTTGTTTTAGTTTTTGTTTTCTTGTTTTGGATTGGGGGAGGGGCACTAGGGGGAGGCCCAGACTGGAGCAAAACAACATATGAGTGTCTAGGGAATGGCAAAACTGTCTTGTGTGATCTCTTTGAGATTTCATTTTGAAATTTCATGGATTCATTTTGAGTTCAAAACAGGGAGTATCTATCCAAGAAAAGAGATGTTTTGAGACAGTTTAACACTGAGGGCAATTTAAAAAATACAAGTTTTGATATTGTTTTTGCCTCCAATATTTGCACAGTTCCTGTGTCAGAGACCTAAGCTATATTTACACACATACACTACTATGATTTGAATATGGTTTATCCCCTTGGCTGGACATTTGATTGCCATTGTGACAATGCTGGGAGGTTGGGATTAGTGAGAAGTGTTTGGGTCAGGGGAATGGAGCCCTCATAAATGCATTAATGGGCTGGACATTCATGAATGCCTGTAATCCCAGTACTTGGGAGGCTGAGATAGCAGATCACAGGTTGGAGACCAGCTTCAGAATTTAGCAAGACTCTCAGCAACTTAGCAAGATCATTTCTAAATAACTAAATAAATAAGGACTGGGGGTGTAGGGCTCAATCCCCAGCCAAAAAAAAAAAAAAAAGCATTAATGTTTCTTGCAGGAATGGGTCTGGCCACTTGCTTTTCTACCATGCATGTATAGCAGGTGGCCCTCACCAGATGCCAAGCAGATGTGGCTGCCTGATCTTGAACTTCCAGCCTGCAGAACCATGGTCTAAATAGATCTTTTCCTTTAAAAGTTACCCAGTGTCCGGTATTCTGTTATAACCACAGAAAACAGAGTAGGACACAAGTTTTGAAATAGAAGTTTGGTTTCAATCAGTCAAATTTCTTAAGATGTTGCAATAAGTTTCTAACTCGGTGTTGTGTTGAATTCAACTTATTTATTTATTTGGTACTGGGGATTGAACCCAGGGGCATTCTACCTCTGAGCTACACTCCCAGCTCTATTTTATTTTTATTTTGAAACAGGGTCTCACTAAGTTGCAGAGGACCTCACTAAGTTGTCATGGCTGGCCATAAATGTGCTCCTCCTGTCTCAGCCTCCCAAGTACTGGAATTACAGGCATGAGCCACCACACCTGGCTTCAGCTTAATTTTTTAAAGAGCCAAGTTTGATGCATGTTTAACATAGGTCAGTATGTCCCCTCAACATGACGGGTGCCTCTTCAGCCTTTCCACTGAATTCTCTGGAAACTTACTCTTTTTAAGCAAATATCCTTCTACCTATAGCCTCTATATGGGTCCCCTCAGTGCCCAGCTCTCCTTTCTTTGGAGCCTGCTGGCTCACTGAAGACTCTGAGCATGGGTACTGTGCCAGGGAATGTAAATACCTGGCACAGGAGTGTGACTTCAGATGGAGAGCGCTTACTCTCTACCTTCTCACGGCCTTGCCAAACCATTGCTGCTCCTTCCTCACATAGAACCTGTCCTTGGTGCCACCCACTCACCCCCTGTTCTGCCTCCTGGCCCTTGTCACCTTCTGACTTCTCCTCTCAAGTCCGCCTTCACCTGGCTCCATCCTCTCTTCCTTTCTTAGGGACTGTGTTGTGATCCCGTCCTCTTTCCCGTCGTCCGAGATGTGGCCCACAAAGCATCTGCTTTTATTCTTAATTTTCAACCTCTCTCACCACTTTTATTCCCCTCCCCCTATATAGAGGCACATCTATTTCTCTCCAGTCTCTAAGAGCCAGCCCTAACCTCTCTCCTCCCTTCTCACCAAGGACGCCTGAATCTTGCCCAGGCCGGCGCCGCCGCTCTTCCCTCTCAACCTGGCTCTGGCAGCCTGACTCGCACTGTGCCCTGCTCTCCACTGACTCAGTGAACAAGCCAGACGGCTACTTTCTATCCTTCCCTTGTGAGATTTTGACCATATTCAGACTCCATCATTGACATTCTCTCCTCCCTTAACCGCTGTGGCATCTCTTTCTTCTGCATTCTTCCAGCCTCTCTGGTGATTTCTCAGTATCCACCATGGCCTTCTTTCCTTCCACCTTCCATCCATAGCTCTTTTCTCTTGTCACTCAACCACTCATGGCAGCGATAGGCATCTACATGAAGAAGACCACCCAATCTGGCATCTTCAATCCAGAGTTCTTTTTTGAGCTCCCAAATCATGGGCGTGGACATCTCCAGGCAGCAGTCAGTATGTCTCAAAATCAGTTCATGACCTTGGTCCCCATCCTTACAAGGTGCCCTGCCCCTGGTTTCCTAGGCTTAATCTGTCTTCCTCAAACCCAGCACCTATCTCGTCCCTTCGAATATGCTGTCCCCAGGCCGGAAGTTCCCCTTCTCCATTCTCTCGTTCTCTCCCCAGAGACCTCTCATGTGACATGTTCTTGGCTCAGCGCACCTGCTTCAGGAAGTCCATCATGGTGCCTGCCAGTCCCCTTCTCTGACTCCGCCCACCCTTCTGTCGTCTTCCGGAGACATCTAAGGCGGCTCTGCTCATCCTGTACCACAGTGTTTGTTTATTTGCCTCCATACCCCAGACTATGCCAGTTTCTCTTGTCCCCCAGCACAGCAGCTGGCATGTAGAAGCCGTTCAGGAAGCTGGATATTACTACTGTAGGAAGAAGGATGATATTAACTAAAACAACAACTCACATTTGAAAAAGACTTTTAGGCTCACAAAATAATTTCACGAACATTATCTCACATGATCTCCAAACAAATCCAAGCATGTAAATAAGACTGGTATTGCTATCATCATATCACATGTGGCTATTTAGACACAGAAAGGGTAGGTAACTTGGCCAAGGTGACAGTTAAGTGACAGAAGTGGGGGTCTCTGGAACCCACCTCTGGCTGAGAGTGCCGTACTAAAGCCTGTCTTTAAGTGGCACAAGTGCCCTGCCCTGCTGCCTGCCAGGGGCAAGTCAACATAGTTTTAATTTCTGTGACCCACGCACTTTTCCTGCATATATAACAGGAACTAATTTGATGACAATCTCTTCTCACCCCTACTTTGCTGCCATAACACAGGTCTAACTAAGACTCGCAGTGAATGGAAACTGCAGGGACCTCCCTCCTGTCCCTCAAATGGCATTGAGTGAATACAATCAAACAATCTTTTTTTAAGCACAAAGATTAATGATCCTCAGCACAAATGAATTACGAGGATTATTTTTTATAATCCAAACTTATGTAGAAAGAATGGGACAATAAACCCTAAACTTTAAGACATAAGAAAAGCATCAGATTTTAAGCATTTGGGAGGTTGGTTTGAAAAAGAGCTATCTGGTGATAGGTGAATGAGTCACACGATGACCCAGAGAAACCAGAGGCAAAAGCATATCAGGGTGTCACAAGTAATTCCAAAGCACAGCCATGGGCGAGGCCACACCAGAGAAGCCACAAATCCAATGTGGCTGTCTGTGACAAGGTCAATACAATTTCTGTAAGCAAAACATTCCCTGGCTGTAAAGCAGTTACTGACTTTCCAGATAGAATTGTTGGACTTTTTTTCTTTCTGACTGTGACTGCTAGGGTTTTGTATGCCAGTTTTGTGGTGTATAAAAATGAGTATTTAGGGCTGGGGATACAGCTTAGTGGTAGAGAGTATGATTAGCATGTGCTGGGTCCTGGGTTCGAATCAGCATTTAGCTGGGTGCACAGTGGCATGCATCTGAGTCCCAGCTACTCAGGAGGCTGAGGTAGGAGGATCACTTGATCCCAGGAGTGGGCAACATAGTCAGACCCTGTCTCTTAAAAAGAAAAGAAAGGAGAGAGAGAGAGAGAGAGAGAGAGAGAGAGAGCAAGTGCACTTAGCACTTTTTATGCATGAGGAGTTTCCTTAAAAGAGACGCTATAGCTTTTTCCAATCACCTGAAGCTCAGGATGCAGTATGTGAAGCAAGTGGAGAGCATCCTGGACCTGTGTGGGTGACTGGCCCACAAAGCAGTTCCCAATGGATGTTGTGCAGTCGTTCACTCACCAGGGACTAGCTCAGCGTCTACTCTATGCCAGGCACTGTGCCAGGCACCAGAGTGTCTGCAAAGAACAAGACAGGCGAGGCTAAGATTCACATTCCACCATGGGGAAGAAAATAAATCAATGAAAGAAAGCATGTTAATTCACGGGAAACATTGTGAAGAACTACAATGGGCAGCTGTGATCGAAGGGGCTCCAATGGGGATAGGGTCTAATTTAGAATGGGTGGACAAGGAAGGCCTCTGGGAGGAGGTGATACCCAACGTCCTTAAGGATAACAGAACAAAGCTGGTTAAACAAAAAGCCCAACCAGGTGGAAAATGTTACCTCTGGCCAGCCAGGGCAATGGGTACACATGGCTGGTGCCCAGGGCTGCCTACAGGACCAGTGTCATTTGCTGCTGTTTTTATAGTCATTTAAGTACTAGAACCTGCTCAACAGTTTGCAAGGCACCCCAGAATCTCATTCAGAGACGGCCAATTCAATCCCTTTGCTTACCATCTGAAGAAACGATGCATGGTGCTGGCTGGCTTTGTGCCCCTTTAATCCTTCCATAGACAGCCTCTGAACTCCTGCTTTATTCTGGGAACCATGGGGATGCCGAGATGAACAAAATGCCAAAGTCTTCAGGGATATCACAGTCAAGCGGGAACACAAAATATAATCCACCCAGGAGAAAAAGTGCTGAGAGCCATCATCCCAAGAGCCCACCTGGGTCTAGCCAGGAACGAGCCTGAACTGGAGCCCTGCCCTTCAGACTTCCAGACTGGGGATTTTCCTGCTCCCGTTTTTCGCCTCCCCCTACCCCAAATCTCTCAGCTTTGTATTTGCTGCTATTTCCACCTAGAAAAACTCCCCCTGTCCCCAGCCTACCCTTGCCAGTCCATTTGGCTAATACTTAGCCTTCAGGTTTCAGCTTAGACTCCATAGCCTCAGAAGCCTTGCCTGAGCCCCCTCCCCTTAAATTTTATTTTATTGTGTTGTTACTCTATGCTATGCTACTATCAGTATTTCCCCTATAATACTGATTATCACATGGGCTTGTCCTTCATAGTCACCGTGCGTCTTTAGGACCTAGTATGATGCCGCATAGACAGGCAGTAGGGGCTTAATAAAGTTCTGTTAAACAAGCAGATAAGTAGGCAAATGTACTGAGCATGCTGCTGCTACCCTGCAGCCCAATGCAACCTTTGTCTTTGTCCTCCTCCCTCCCTCCCTTACTCCCTCCCTTTCCCACTTCCTGGCTGCTCCTCACATGCTGATCACCTGTTTGGCTCCCCTGGGTTCCAAGAAGTGCCCAGGAGACCACTCATACAATTCTTATCCATCTCCCAGTCTGGGGGGTTCTGGTTTGATGAGACCCAGGAAATCCCCTGCCCCAGTCTGTTTTTCCCCAGATGGACCCCTTTGTAAAACACCAGGAAGTCCTTGGCATTACCCCAAAGTGACCCATTCCTCAACAGTTTCCCAGGTACCTGCAAGTTCCCACTCACAGAATATGACTGGGAGGGAACATCCCGCTGCATTAGGGAAAGAGAATATGGATGATATATTTTTCTCCATTTTCCAAAGTAGTTAATGCTACTTTTATATCCAAAATATTTACATCTTTAAAAATTATTCTTTGACAACAACCTGGAGAAAATATTTCCATCTTCGGAATGCCAGTTATGCTGATAGTCGGTACAGTTCAGCTCCGTGCAGCATTTAACAACTCTCTTTCTGAGTCCTGGGGGGTCTTTGGTGGGTCTCTCGCTGCTAGACTGACTCATGGAGACGATTTATTGCTTTTTTCTGCATCTCTCTACTAAGATCAACCCAGGGCCTGCCTGGCAGGTTGTGGCTGCTCAGAAAACATTGATTGGCTCCTGGACTCATGCAATAGGTTCAAAGAGAGCCCCAGTGCTTCTGCCTGAGGACTGAGGGAAGGCTCTCCTCCTTCCTGGTGCTGCCTGACATCTGGGTCCCCTCTCCCCCATCAGCATAGCTGGTAAGCATCTTAGTCTCTGGATTCAGCTCTCTGGTAGATTAAGGGGGGATGCAGATTTGTTGTTGCTCCCCCAGTCAGGAGGTGGACCTTACCTTTCTCCCCCTTGATTTTAGGTTGGCCCTGGGTCTGCTTTAATGGACAGAGGCAGCATAAGTGGTATGTGCAGCCGGGCGTGGTGGCGCATGCTTGTAATCCCAGTACTTTGGGAGGCGGAGACCGGAGGATCCGGGTTCGTGGCCAGCCTCAGCTCGCTCTCTCTCTCTCTCTCTCTCTCTCCCTGTCTCTCTCTCTCTACTTAGTAAGTCCTCTGCAACTTCATGAGACCCGGTTTCAAAATAAAGTATAAAAAATAGGGCCGGGGGTGTAGTGCGGAGGTAGAATGCCCCTGGGTTCAATCCCCGGTACCGCAAAAAAAAAAAAAAAAAAGTGGTATGTATGTGCCAGTCCCAGGCCTAAGCCTTGAGAAGACCTGGGAGATTTTGCTTTTGCACATTAGGGAGCCCTGAGCCATGATCTAAGAAGTCAGCTACACTGATGGGGAGACTCAGTGAAGCATCCACATGGAGAGGGAGAGGCCTCAAAACTACATAGAGAGGGCTGGGTGTGGAGTTCAGTGGTAGAGCACTTGCCCAGCATTGGTGTGGCCTTGGGTTTGATTCCTAGCACAAACAAAACCAAAAATCCACATGGAGCAAGAGAGAGAAGTTCAGCCACCCCAGCATCCCAGCAGAGCCCAGCCTTCCAGACGAAGCACCAGACATGCGAGGCAGTCACCCTGGATGCTGCGGCTGATGGAGTCTTCAGATGATCTCTACATAGCCAACATCTCGTGAAACAGAAGCTCTGCCCCCCTGAGCCCCATCAGCCTACAAAATGAGAAATAATAAAATGGTTGTTGTTTAGTCCTTTGCCAAAGCTGGCTCCCAAACATCAACAACACAACCTGCTGATGAGACAGGGCTGAGATGGTTGCTTCTTGAGGTGAGGGAGCACATCACCTGGAAAAGCTTAAAGGGAGGTCGGGATGTACTGATGATAGGAAGCTTGGTTTAAGGAAGTCTTCTTTCCTTCCTTCCTTCCATATTTTCTTCTTTCTTTTTTTATTCTTTTTTTTTTTTTTTGTACTGGAGATTGAACCCAGGGACATTCTACCTCCAAGCTAGACTCCCAGCCCTTTTTATTTTTTATTTTGAAACAGGGTCTCGCTAAGTTGCTGAGGATCTTGCTAAGTTGCTGAGACTGGCCTTAAACCTGTGATCCTCCAGTTTCAGCTTCTTAAGTACTAGGATTGCGGTCATGTGCCACTGTGCCTACCTAACCCAGTCTTTTGATATGGGGACATGATTAGGATTAGGCCAGAATCATGATGTAACAATCCAAAATTAGTGGAAACCACAAGGTATAGATTTTGAGACAAGGGATTCAAAACCACTTGGAATATAAACTATATTGATGTTTTCCATGGAAGAGTTAGTAAGAAGTTCCTTTAATGAAGAATAAAACCATTTGCCTGGGCAGAAGACTCCTAGGAAAATAAAATCATACTAATGAAGACAGAACTAGCACAAGGTCATGTTAACATAGACAGTCAAATGTGGTTTATGTTCCCAGGGTCCAGGCTGGGTATGGAGCAGCTGGTTTGGGTTTCCAAGCCACTAGGTTGTGGGATGATTTGTTACACAGCAATTAACAATTGAGATGCTTCCCAAACCTTTGGCTTCCCAGTGTTTCTGTATTTCTCAATTCACTCATTCATCAAATATGTATTGTACACCTGTTTTGTGCCAGGCACTATGCAAGTACTAGAGGTACAAAGAAGAATAACATACTGGGTCCTTGCTTTTTTGGAGCTTAAATTTTTGTAAGGAGGACATAGAGAGTAAACCATTAAAAAAAATTAAGGTAGCCGGATGTGGTGGCACACGCTTGTAATCCCAGTACTTGGGAGGCTGAGACAGGAGGATCGCAAGTTCTCAGCCAGCCTCAGCAACTTAGTGAGGCCATCTGCAACTTAGTGAGACCTTGTTTCAAAATAAAGAATAAAATAGGTCTGGGGGTATAGCTCGAAGGTAGAATGCCCCTGGGTTCAATCCCTAATAACACACAAAAAAATTAAGGTAATTTCTATACTGGCAAACTGTCTTGCAGGAAACAAAATAGGAAGATGGGATGGAGCGTTTCTGGGGGAGAGGGATGGAGCTGTTGTAGAAACCATGGACAAGGTAGTCCTCATAGAACACACCATCTGAGTTAGCTGGCATCTGAATGATGGAAGGAACCATCCAAGTAAAGAGCAGGGAAGGAAAGGGACAGACAGATGGCACAGTAAGGACCTGAGGAAGAAAGGAGCCTGGAGTGCTGGCGGAGCAGAAAGCTATGGAGCTTGAAACACAGTGACCACAGTGCCCGGTCCACGCTGAGCCCACAGAGGCTGAAAGACGACAGACCAAAGAGGGCCCTGAAGGTCATGGTGAAGGATTTGGACTTGAGTTAAGTGCAATAGGAGACCCCTGGAGTTACACTACCCAAGAGAAACAAAATGTGAGCCACAGATTTACAGTGGCCAAATTATGGAACCAACCTAGATGTCCATCAACAGATGAATGGATTATAAAATTATGGGAAATACACACAATGGAATTCTACTCAGCAATAAAGAAGAACAAAATAACAGCATTCGCAAGAAAATGGAAAGATATGGAGAGCATTATGTTAAGTGAGATTAGCCAATCACAAAAAATGAAGGGTCATATGTTTTCATTAATATGCAAAACTTAGGGAGTAGTGGGGACACAAAAGGGACTCCAATGACAATGGAGAACCCTCAGTGGTGCAAGGGAAGGGGTACAAGGGAAGGGGAAGGGTAAGAAAGTAGTGAATCCATGGAATTACTGTCATAAACAATGTGTATATATGAGATTATACCAACATCATTCTCAGTGCTACATGTGGGGGGGAGGCGGGGGGGAG